>JAMKQA010017242.1:0-15611 GCA_024699735.1 Posidonia australis | reverse complement strand
ATCCTTACCCAGATTTCTGGTTTTCGTAGACCTTTCTTATTGTTTTGCATGATTTTTCATGTTTTATTTGGTTTTCCTCGTCTTCCATAATAGACTAGATGGCGACTCCAGCATTTGCATTTTTTATTTATTTTTCTGCCGTAGCTTTGCCGATTTTCGCATTATCTTGCGATCCTCGCCGGCATGGTTACACTTATCTATGAGTCACCTCAAAATCGGGGTGTCTACAGATGCCCCTCACTAAGCGATGTCGAGCGACGAAAGGAACCAAGACCGATGCTCAGGGTTGACAAGATGCCCCCATTATGAGGTTACAGAAGGATGGTGTTTGCTATAGGCAGTAAGTCACTTATCCGGTGGATGCATCGAAAGTCATGACTTGTTGCCAAATGCTAATGCAAATGCAAAATGCGTGCAACTATTGATCTAAATGTTGGGGAGGTGATGCTAATGCAAAAACAAATGCAGGAGCCGATCTGAAAGCCGATGCAAAGCGGATGCTAACATAAAACACAAGAGTGGATGCTTGCAAGATGATGTAATGCTGGTGCTAGTGGTAAAGAAATATGGCAAAAATAAAGAAATCCTGCGCACTAATTGGGATCAGTGGCAGAAAAATGATAAGTTGTTGGACTTATCAACCAGATTATTGAGGTTATCAACCTAGAGAGACGGGATAAGACAAGTCAATCAAATCTTGTCATCCCTAACACCAGACAGTATGACTGTTGTCAACCGAGTAGTTGGGGATACCAGCCCAAGGAAAAGGGGGGCATGACAAACATACTATTTGTCAAGCAAAACAGAAGGCCCTGTCCACACGGACCAAGGGAGAACAAAGAGATTTCGTGCCCACGAAAACTCGGAAGAGAAGAGAGAAAAAAATACCTTGACTGCCCGATCAGAGGGTCAAACAACTGGATTCCCCGCACGCGAAAACCCAGAAAAGAAAGGATAAGGACATTGACCACCCAGTCAAAAGGTCAAGCAACTGGATTTCCTGCCTGGGGAAATCCGAGAGAAGGGCTAGGACCTTGACTATCTGGTCAAAAGGTCAAGCCACAGGATTTCCTACCCAAGGAAATCCAAGAGAAGGGCTAAGACCTTGACCATCTGGTCAAAAGGTCAAGCCATTGGATTTCTTGCTCGGGGAAATCCAAGAGAAGGGCTAGAACCTTGACTATCTGGTCAAAAGGTCAAGCCACAGGATTTCTTGCCCAAGGAAATCCGAGAGAAACCAAAGGCTCCGACCACCCGGTCAAAATCAACAAGCTGGATTTCGTGCCCGCGAAAATCCAAAAGGGGCAAATGACGTTGACCGGCCGGTCAAAGTCAACAGGCTGGATTTCGTGCCCGCGAAAATCCAAGAGAGGCAAATGACATTGACCGCTCGGTCAAAGTCAGCAAGCTGGATTCCGCGCCCACGAAAATCCAAGAAGGGCAAATGACATTCACCGCTCGATCAAAGTTAGCAAACTGGATTCCGTGCCCGTGAAAATCCAAAAGAGGCAAATGACATTGACCGCCTGGTCATAGTCAGCAAGCTGGATTTCGAACCCGCGAAAATCCAAAAGGGGGAAATGACGTTGACCGCCCAATCAAAGTCAACAAGCTGGATTTCGCACCCGCGAAAATCCAAGAGAAAGAGGTAGAAGGATCTCGTTCGCTCGGAAGGAGAACCTGAAAATCAAAATGATAATCCTTGGATTGTTCCCCAGGAAGGAAAACGACAAAGGTGCCCCGTTGGGCAGAATTGTAAATATGCTGACTGCTGATGCTATGGTGCAGAAACTGGCACTCTTGCTGAAATGCAAGTACAATCTCTTCTTGTTGGAATCTTCAACATTGTTTGCAAAAGGTGAGGACATATTTGCCAATGTCTTGAACTTGAGGGGCTTTATTGTAAATTCTCCAATCATGATAGCCTTCTGATTGCTGTATTACCATTGTGCTGTGACATTCGAAATTCTGCTGTATATCAACAAATGTCTGCTTCAAACAAAACTTCCCATATCCTTTGTGGACTAATCTGCAAATTTACGATATGTAGGGGGTTTTCTGCAAATTACCCCATCTAGTGCATTTTGTGAGCCATGTGCTTGACACTGTATATTCTGTTCTTAGAGTGTAAGCTGTGAAGTGCTAGGGGCTGAAATGTAATTTCCACCGCCATTTTTGCATTTTGGACCTTGACTTATTAAATTATTTATAAGTAGGCCCCACTGGATAACTGTCATAACTGCTAAGGGACATTCTTTTCTTTTCTTCCTACTTACTAGAACGGCAAGGGTGCTTGTGCTGCCTGGCTTTTTCCCAAGGCTCTGCTATTATTTTGCTTGATTTCATATCTCTAAAGCAACACTTATATGCATATGGTTTTTTCTTTTTGATTTTTGCTTCTTCTCAAAGGGCGTGCCTCTTCTTCTTCTTCCCCATTTCTTTCCTCCCAACTGACGAAACCCATACCTCTCCCTCTTCATCTCTTCTCCACTTCTCTCCATCCCCCCTCGTTTCTTCACGACAGCAGCGCGTCGGTGGTGCGCCGATGGGGTGCTCTCGGCTGGTGCGGGGATCCGGTGCGTCGACGAGGTGCGGCAGCGGCGGTATGGACCGAACCCTTCAAGACTGGTTGGAAAGAGGATCGTCCGCGGAGGTATCTTCCTTGACCTCTTCTCGTGTTTGCATGTACCCATTCCCTTGTTTCTGGGTGGTCGATGGCTTGGTGATCCCCGGCGGGCTATGGGTGGATGGGTTTGGTGTGGAGGCGTGGGTTTGTGGCTACGGTCGTCGGTGGTGAATGTGGAGTGGCCGTGAGATGGTGGCGGGCTAGAGTGATGGTGGGCTGGCCGCGGGTAAGGTGGGCTTTGTTGGATGCTGGCTGTGCGGTGGCAGGTCCCGCTGCGAGGTGGTGGAATGGCCTACTACGCGGTAGAAGCCCGCGGTGGCGGGCCAGGGAAGGTTTTGGCCGCTGGTGTAGGTTGGTTTTGATGGATGTTGGCCGTGTGGTGGAGATGGCGGGCTGAGGCAGTGGCGGGTTGGTGGCAGGCTGGCCGTGAGATAGGTCGGCCGCGGTGAAGGGTTGGTTGCGTGGTGGTGACAATGGCTGGAAAAGGAGTGGTGGAAGGCTGTGAGGAATGTTCAAGGCTTGGGTTACAAAGAAATTTGCTGTTGTTTATGCCATACGTGCCATGCTTCTATTCATGCATATATATTCTGATCTGCCATATTACTTTTTATGCCGTCGTAAGCTGCTATGAATCAAAAGTATTGGCTATTCTAAACTAAACTATCTGTTGATCCATGCTTGAGAAAAAAAAATAGCCCACACAGAATGTTTCATGTCCAACCCTTCCTGTTTTTAACCTACATGCCTGAATAAAATATTGCCACGTAGTTTGCACATTTCCGTGTGGCATTGAGCTGTTACTGTATGCCTGTTTATACTTGCATTTCTGCCATTATATGCCATAATGCTTTATTAAAATGCCATGCCGCTTTTTCTTATTTTGTCTTTGACTAAAATGCAATACTTGACTTTGCCTTGGATTCCATGTGCCCTTTTTGCCTTTTCTGTAGGATAATCTAGTTCCCGAGGAGAGGACCCCATAGCCTTCCTGAGATACGTCGTCTAGTTCTCGAGGCCACATGCCTCTAGCAGCTCGACTCCTACTGTCCCTGTTGAGGTTAGCTCAAAAAAAGTAAATGTGCATATAAATCTGGTGCCTCATCTGACAAATGCATTTTCAGGAGCCTAGCAATTTCAAGGGGCGGCAGCTTAGTGGCCATCACATCTACGAGGGTCCCGACTTTGGGGTAATTTTCTCACTTTGACGAGCTTTAATTATAACCTGCCTTTGACTTGGCAATAATTCTATTCTTGACATTTTAGGATGGGGATGCGAATTGGATTATGCGGTGCCACTAGGGCCCAATACTTGACCATTTTTATCGTCTGCCGGATTTTCTGCAGAACTTCCTCCTTCACCGATCCCCATTTGGATGTTTGCTTCACATACCCATTATACATGGCCATTATAACTTCTTCAGGGCTTTGGTGGAGAGGTGGAGGTTTGAGACGCACACTTTCCACTTTCCATTCGGAGAGCTGACCGTCTTGCCTGACCAGTGGGCTTTGCTGACGGTTCTTCCCTTCGATGACGAGCCAATTATTGGTGAGACTACTCACGGCTTGCACCTTGCTCCTGCGCACTTGGGCCGTGTTCCTCCAAAGCCACCTCGAGGGAAGTACATGATCATTGTGGGGTGGCTAAGAGAGTGGGACCAATTCTGGCCCAACCCCGAGCCTGACAGTGAAGAGGCGGACTTTGTACTGAGGCATTTCTTACTGGATCTGCTGGCCATGATTTTCTGTGACTCGTCTACCTATTGCACTCATGCTGATTGGTTAGCGTATTTAACCAATCTGGAACATCTAGACCACTACAACTGGGCCGGCTCTAGTTATACCTGGCTGATTTGTGGGCTTGACAATGTGGTTAAGCTTGGGTGCCGCTCTTATGTGGGGTTATATCCTTTGCTGATTGTAAGTGTTTACTTTCATTGCTTTTGCAAAACTAATTTCCTCTATGCTTAATATCTAATAAAATGACTTCTGTCTGCCATTTTCAGTACTGGATTATGGAACATATCACCAGAGGGCATAGTTTTGGCCGTCTTCGGGACGAGCTTCTGCCTCTTCCCCGCCAGTGGGTCGAGCCCGACCACCGGGCTGCTGCTGAGGTCTACAGTTACGAGTCCTACCGGTATCTGCTGGACCTTGTAGAACTCGAGGATGTAAGTCTCCTCTCCTTTTTATACCGTGTCCCCCAATGTTTTTAAATATATGTTGCTTAAATTGCTTATATATTTCTCTTTTCTTGTAACAGGTTCATCTGCGCTCATTCTCTAGATATGATGGCTTTGACTGGGCTTTCTTGAACTCTGGTCGCGTTCTTAGGGACAAGCGGGTGAAGTTCTACAGCATGAAGAAGTCGGCCAATTTCCTCCCAGGGCGCGTGCAGCATCAGTTTCTGAATGAGTTCTGCATTCCTGCCCCACCTCCTCCTGATATGGATCGCCCGGCTTCGACTCGTTTAGTTGCTAGAAGCCGGCACGCGGCAGCTATAGCTTCCCAGGACAGACTCGTCCTTCGAGAAGTTAACTACACAGATTATCTGGCTTGGTACAGGCGTGTTGGGAAGCTGTACCTATTTGAGGAGGCAGTATGGGATAGCCAGTGTGGGATGTGGTATGCTTCCGACTAGGCCAAGGTACATGATTACCACTTCTGCTTAATACTTTTGGCATGTGATCTATATAAATCTGACATTTGTCATAATTTATAGGGCTTTGAAAAACAATTTGGCGCCTTCTATGCTGATATCCGCCGGAAAAGGGTAAGACTTTTACTTTGCAAATTGCAATTTTTAGCTCAAAATTTGCCTGACATGTCTGTTATTTGTAGGAACTACGCTGGTGTAATATCATCCGGGTATGCCTCTCTTTCTGTCCTTGTTACTTTTCTTTATAATTCTGACTGCTAACACAAATCTTGATATTGCAGCAAGACTTCCCAGCCCAAGAGGTGAATGTAGCCAGCAGCGAGGAATTCACCATGAAGGCATTTAAGGAAGACCGCTTAGATACCGAGGTTACCCAGAGGGTTCGCGATTCTACTCGTCGTTCCCAAGCAGCTGCAACTGCTCAGTGGTCGCACCGGATCACCCGACGAGGCACCTGTCTCTTGGCCGAATACTTTCAAAAGGCGGCATCTGATGAGGAGGAATCAGACGAAGAGTAGCTATTCTGTATTTGTAGTTATTTCCAAGCCTTGTAATAACAGTGGAACATTGTAACTTGCTTCAAAATTTTATAAAATGATAATTCCAGATTTTGTGATGTGCCCCTTAGGGTTTTGTGTATGTAAGATGTATGCAAAATTCTCTTTGCAAGTTCAAATAAATGGCACTGATTTGGCAAGATCCATATTTCAAGGGAGGTGCTGCTGAAAATTTGCAGCTATTCCATGCGCCACCTAGGTGCGCCACTGAGGTGTGCCACCTGGGTGTGCCTCCAAGGTGCGCCTCCAAGGTGGGCCTCCAAAAATGGCTAGTTTGCTTTCCTTTTTTGCTGATCCCCCTTTTATTTTTCCTATATAATCTCACATTCAGCAAGTTGTGCCACCATCTTTTTTGAAAAAACAGCGTTGGATCCTTGCTTCTAGCTCCTTTCTTGATCTTTTCTGAGCTCCGACTGCGTTATACTTCGCATCACAATGGTATGTGCTTCTGTATATATGCATTTTCTGGTGTTTTTCTGTTGGTTCTTTGTGCTTTGCTGCAGATTTTGCATTTTGTAATATTATCTCGGCTCTATGGCAAAATATTCTGAATATGTCTCTTGATTCTGCATTTACTTGTTATGTTATATTCTGCTGGATGGTTATATATGCCCCACATTTATGTCAAGTTCTGCCTTTTTTACTGCCATATTTGGCCCAAATCTGTGTTTGTAGAGTTATCCTACCATGGTAACACCAAAACATTGCTCATATGCTTTACGCAGTTGGAATGATGCTTTAACAGCTGCTGATCGTGAGCAACTACAGATCTGGGGTATTTCCTCCTCCCTTCTAAGTATAGCTAAGGTGGTGGTTAACTGGATTCTGCTGTGCGCCATGGCTCGATTTTGGAAACCGGCTTTGCATGTTTTCCGCTTTGGGCAGGTAGAAATGACTCTGACTCTAGAGGAGGTCAGACGGATCTACGGCCTGTCGTCATTTATGTCTCCTCCAGTCATTACCTGCCACGACAATTATGTTCCAATTTTGAGCCGACTGACGGGCTTGACCAAAAGCGTCTGTGAAGAAAGACTTATCTACAGAGATGGATCTACCACCATGGTGTGCCTGGACTATTTTGATGAGATCATCAGCGCCCGCTCATCTTTAGGCATCTTGTGACTTCATAGCTTTGTGTTGCGTTTTCTTGGGGAGCTTATCTTTAGTCATGGCCGGACGACTGTGGCTATTGAGGTGGCAGAAATAGCATGGGCGATAGTTGTTCGCCAGATTGATTTGGCTCCTATTCTTCTTACGGAATCCTATGTTGGTTTGGACTGGGCACTGAAGCGCTCCCGCCATTTTTATGGGTGTGGTGCCCTTGTGTAGGTAAGCAAACCATTTTATACTTAAATATTTTGCTGTGCTTTTCTTAACCATGCATTCCATTTCTGCCAGGTTTGGTTTGCTGCTCATATGGGAGTGAAGATTTTGTGCCCTCGACCTTCTGCCTTTGAAGCTTATAGCCGCACTCACCATTCGAGGACACTTCCAAGTGTGCATGAGCTGTGCAGCAGACTACGGAGTCTTGCTGAGGATACAGTAACATGGTGCATTATATCCTCGGTGTCGAGAACCTTTACTGCCTTTTTCAACGCTAGGGACATGTGGCTCGTGGTTCTTCCTGGGTTTACGGGAGGTGTGGAGTATCACCCTGTGCGAGTCCTTCGCCAGTTTTGTTTCTGCCAGGATTCTATTGAGCAAAGTCCCTGTCCTGACCGGTATAAGAGGTATATTGTCGGCTCGAATGCGACAACTTCAGAATTGGCCCGCAAGATGCTGGAATCAAATCCTCTGATCTTGCCATTATCGAGGGCTCCGGTTGCACAGTGGAGTACGAAGCTGAAATAAGAGAAACATGGCCCATAATCGAGATTCCACCTAGTGGCACTTGTTTCACAGGGACTAGCAGCTCAAAGAAGCCCAGAGTTGATTAGCAATGTCTGTATCAGTGATAGACCATAATAAAAATTGCTTACATTTATGTCATTTTGACTTGCTTGTATCTGTTCATGTATTTCCAATACTGCTCTCAAGATTAACTGGCATGCCCCTGGTCATAGATTCTTCCAATTAAAGAAGTGACTAGCATGCCCCTAGTCAAATGCCTTTTCGCCCATACTATGACCAAAACAGGCAGCTGGCATGCCCCTAGTTAGAATACGGCCATACGCCTTGCAAAGTGATGAAAATATGCTTGCTTAAAAGAACCTAATGTTGTGCAAGAAGTACAAATGCAGAGAGAGGATTAATTAATATATTGGTGCCCTCAGCGCCAAGGAAGCCTGCTTTGCCTGCTGTAAGAGGTGACATTGTCCTCGACTCATGTGGCACTAACCTAAGCACTTAGGTTTATTTGTGGCTCTCCTTCAGATATTATGGGCTTCTTGCCAAATTCTTGGGGCCCTATATCTTCTTTTTAAGGATTCCTTTTTCTTTTTCTCCCTCAAAGGCATGCTAACCTACCCTACTCCTGCTTGGAGGTAAAATACACCTAGGATGAGGGGGTGGTTGTTCTTCTTTGTGTTAAAGGGGTGTCTAGTCCCTTTGATCATGTGGGCTTAGTAGGTGCATGCTTCGACTCCTCTCCAAGCTATATGGTAGGAGTAAGGTCGTCTCACATGCCTCTCTCAGTGGAGCTTAGCTTCTGTCTACTGCTTCTGTCTTCCTATTTTCTTTTTGTGCTCCAAAGTCTATGTTTTGCCTTTATTGCTCACATTCTCTCTAGGCCTAACATTTTTTTACTCCCTCTGGAGATATAGGTTCCCTAGGAATTTGCACATTTCGTCCATTTTACTGAGATCTCTTCCTCACCTCCTAAGTTTCTAGGGTAGTAACACATGAGGAGGACTGGACATATCTTACGCAGGCAGGCTTTCGATTTTCCTCATCGGGCAATGATGATATTGTGCAAAAAGAAAAAAGTGCAAGAGGTTATTCATGTTATGCTAGGATGCAATAATCTAAAATATTAGTAGGCGAAAAAAAAGAAACATGAAAATGCATGGCTCACGGTGCAAGGCTTTAGGATCGACTAGGAGTCACTGGTAGTACTTCTTTAGGTAGGAAGCATTGACAGGCTCAGACTGCTCTCTATGGTCCATGAATTCAAGAATGATTGCACCCCTTGACAGGGCCTCCTTAACCACAAAGGGTCCCCGCCAGTTAGGCCTAAATTTTCCTCGTGCATCAGGCAAATGAATGGCACGCAAAACCAAGTCTCCTGGTTCAAAGCTTCTAGGATGGACTTTCTTTTGAAAGGCTCGGGCCACTCTCTTCTGGTAGCATTGGGCATGATGCAGAGTTTGTAATCTGTGCTCATCAATCAGATCTAGCTGAACACAACGATCCTGTATCCACTCAGCCTCTTCCAATTCTGCCTCCTTCAAGATTCTTAATGATGGAATCTCGACATCAAAGGGAAAGACTGCCTCCATGCCATACACCAAAGAGTAAGGTGTTGCTCCTGTTGACGTCCGGATGGAGGTCCTGTAGGCCCATAATGCATAGGGCAGCTTTTCATGCCAATCTTTATGGGTTTCGGCCATCTTCTTCAAGATTTTCACCAGATTCTTATTAGTTGACTCTACTGTCGCATTCATCTGCGGTCGATAGGGGGAGGATCTGTGATGCCTGATCTTGCAATTCTGGAGGAAATCCTCAACTCTCTTTGCTATGAAATTAGTTCCGTTGACTGAAATGATAGCAAATGGAACCCCATATCTAGCGACAATATTATTCTTGATGAATTTTTCTGTAATGGCTGCTGTGACTGTCTTGTATGATGCCGCCTCGACCCATTTTGTGAAATAATCGATGGCTACCAGAATGTAATGGTGCCCATTGGATGCAGCAGGATGAATGGCCTCGATAACATCAATTCCCCAGGTAGAAAATGGCCAGGGTGATGACATGCTATGTAACAGTTGCGGGGGAGCAAGTATAAAATTGCCGTGTGTCAGGCAATTATGGCATCTTCTGACAAACTAGCAGTAGTCTGATTCCATTGTGGACCAGAAGTATCCCTGCAACATAATTTTCTTGGCTAGAAGAACCCCATTCATATGTGGGCCGCAAGTGCCTGCATGGACTTTCAACATTAGCATATCCACCTCCTTTTTGTCTACACACCTGAGAAGCATCTGGTTATAAGACCTTCTATATAGCTGCCCAGCCCCGAGCACATATTTAGATGCTAACCGTGTCAAGGTCTTCTTATCTGATGCAGAAATGCCAGGAGGGAAACTACCTGACTCCAGAAAAGCTTTAATATCACTATACCAAGGCAGTTCAACAGATGATGGCGCCTCTTGAATATGCATACAATGTGTTGGCTGTTCAATGCTTGTGACTAAAATGTCTATAGCCTGTGCCTCTGGGAGTGATAACCATGATGCCAGATTTGCCAGAGCGTCTGCATACGCATTCTTGGCTCGTTTCATGAAGGAAAATTTGACATCTTCAAATTTTTCAGTCAATATCAGCAAATGTTCATGATATAGTACGAGCTTCTAGTCTTTTTTCTTCCAATCACCATTGATCTGTGAAATAACCAGCATTGCGTCGTTGAATACGTGGAGCTCTTGGGCGCCTTGGTCCTTTGCTACTTGTAAGCCTAGAATACAGGCCTCATACTCGACTTCATTATTGGTGCATTCAAATGTCAGCTTCCTCGCAAAGGGAATAAGCTGTCCTTCTGGCGTTGCTAGAATTGCACCGATGCCTCTTCCTCGTTTATTGACTGCACCATCGAAGTACAGACACCATTGATGCTCATTTTGAGGTCCTTCTAGCTCCTCCTCGTCCATTGCAAATAATATATCTTCATTTGGGAACTGGGTCTGCAACAGCTGATATTCTGGCAAGGGTAGGCCGGCCAAGTGATCCGCCATGGCTTGTCCCTTCATGGATTTTTGTGTGACAAAGGTGATATCCTATTGGGATAACATCACCTGCCATTTGACACATCTGCCCACCACAGCTGGCTTCTGAAATAGATATTTGATAGGATCATGCCGACACAACAACAATACCGGATATGCCATCATATAATGCCGGAGGCGCTGCATGGCCCACACCAAAGATAAGCAGACATTCCCTATTGGGCTATATTTAACCTCGCAGTCATTGAACTTTTTGCTGAGGTAGTAGATAGCCTTCTCTTTGCGCCTAGATTCATCATGCTGACCTAGAACGGCGCCCATGGAATGTTGTGTAGTAGAGAGATATAGCAGCAGAGGGCACCCTGGTGTAGGGGGAACTAAAACTGGGGGCTTTACCAGAAGTTGCTTCATTTTACCGAAGGCCGCTTGACATTCATCATTCAAACAAGTCTGGGCGTTCTTCCTCAGTAGCTTGAATATGGGTTCACATATAGGCGTAAGCTGTGCAATGACCCTGCTGATATATTGTAGTTGGCCTAATAAACCAAGAATCTCCTTCTTTGTTGTTGGGGGAGGCATGTCAATAATGGCTCTGGCTTTGTGGGGGTCCACTTCAATTCCCCTCTGACTGATGATGTAACCCAGTAGTTTTCTAGAGGATACCCTGAATACACATTTGTTGGGGTTCAAGTGGAGCTTATACTTTCGCAGGCGGTCAAACAACCTTCTTAAACAGGATAAATGATCCTCGGGCTCTTTAGATTTAGCAATCATGTCATCCACATATACTTAAACCTCATGATGCATAAGATTGTGGAATAAAGCTGTCATGGCCCTTTGGTATGTTGCACCTGCATTCTTCAACCCGAATGGCATCACTCTGTAACAGAAGACTCCCCATGGAGTGATGAAAGATGTCTTCTCCATATCTTCTTCAGCCATTCTGATCTGGTTGTATCTGGAGAACCCGTCCATAAATGACAACATCTTATACCCTGCAGTGTTGTCTACCAAAATGTCAATGTGGGGAGCGGGAAATCATCTTTGGGACTCGCTTTGTTGAGATCTCGATAGTCGATGCACATGCGAACCCGTCCATCCTTTTTTGGCACTGGCACCACGTTGGCGAGCCATTCAGGATACAGCATGACCTTGAGGAAGTTGACTTTGTGCTGTTTCATAATCTCCTCTTTAAGCTTTAAAAGCCATTGGGGTCGCCATCTACAGAGCTTCTGCTTGACTGGCTTTGAATTGGGTATTAGTCGCAATGTATGAACTACCACTTCAATGTCTAGTCCCATCATGTCATCATATCTCCATGCAAAGACATCTACATATTCTTTCAAGAAAGCCATAAACTCTGCCTTTGCTCGTGGTGATAAATTGGCACTGATGCGTGTTTCTTTAATTTCTTCCGTCGTGTCGATGTTGATAAGCTCCATTTCCTCCTCTACATGAAGATTTGGACCTTCTGGATCATTATCATAGAATGGGGCCAGTGATGGCTCATCCTCACAATCTGCTTCATGGAGTTCATCCTCTTCTTCATTAGCAATTAGCTATGACAGGATTTCTTTTTCAAATGTCGGGTCTGTTATGTCAACTGAGAAGACCTCTTCTGATTCTGCACTCTGATGGCGTTTAAGGACTATCACAGTAACCTTTGTGTTCCTGTACCGACATTGTGCTACTTCTTCGGTTTCCCTATCTGGATGATCCGAGGAGCTAGGAGTCCCCTCCTCTAATGTTGATGCCTCCTTATTTTTGGTTTTTGATTTTTTGATTTTTTTTGGCATTTTCGTTTTTCCTGTTGGCTGTACAAAATTCTGCTTGTTGGTGGCTGCTTTGTTGTAGATTGGTGAGGCCGCCGCCGCCTGTCCTACTCGTGCTTAATTCAAGGTTTTGATCCTCACCCTCCAGGTGAGGCTTATATTGCCAATACCAACTAGACCCGCCTCTTGGCTGACAGGAGATTAACTCCAATGGTCTAGTATCCCTTCCGTCTGTTTCTTGCAGGACCATAATTGAAACCTGGTCTTGGGGTGGTATTGGTGCTTCTAATGGTGGTGCTGTAGCAACTGCTTTGCCCTTCCATATGCAATCATGCTCTGCTAGGTCTTCCGCAAGCATATCCAGCTACTCCTGAAATAAGAGGTCTAGATCCCCGATGCCATCATCTGAGTCTGTTTCTTGGACCACAATCTCGGCTGTTGACTGCTCTGTCCGTCCATTGTTTTGCATGATCTATTGCAGTATACCCTGCGACTCTAGCTGGCTACTGTCCTGATACGAATCCTCTAGGCAGTGGCGCTGACATTGCATATGAACTGTAGTTCGTATCCATAATGCCTGTGTTAATAAAGTTGGATAAATCTCGTGGAATAATCATCTTGGAAGACTTACCATGGCATTGTGATCTCCTACTCTGGCAACATCGCTCATATCCCAAACCGTCTTGTTCAATCCATTCTTCGGCCTCGATCGGCTCGGCGATTCCCTGGCCATAAAGCCCCAGAGGCGATCCTTTCTCGTATCCCCATTTGCGACACAGGTTGTCGACCATCAAACGGGGGTTGCTAGAAGTGGCCAAATGGCCGGCAAGCTCTAAGGGTGGAATAAAATTAACTAGCTCAAACCGATTAACCCGATAGAGGACATCAGAAGGTTTGGGCTCGAAGTGAATGGTCTTAGGGGCTAGAGCTGAGACAGATTCAACCTTCTCCATGTCTTCTGCCAGGACAACAACAACATTGTCTTCCCAGCAAAACTTAATCATACGATGGAGGGTTGAAGGAATGATTTGATGCTTGTGAAGGCAAGGGCGCCCAAGCAATAGATTGAAAGAGGGTTCGATATCTACGACGTAGAACTCCACGTCGAAGCGAGCAGGACCTATAGTCAGGGGAATGATCAGGACCCCAAGCGCATCATGATGCGTATTATTAAAGGCTGTCATCCCTTTCATAGCTGGTGTAATGTCCTAGGACTTGAATCCAATTGCACTTGCTGTGCGCAAGGGGTTGATATTTAGGCCTGCTCCATTGTCCACCAATGTGAGGGGAATGCGGAAGCTTCGATACTGCGTAGTGATGAACAAGGGAGATTTATGATTGGTGCTGGAAGGTGGTAATTCTAGGCTAGAGAAGGAAATAACCTGAGGAGCCGCTATCACCCCTACCATGTTTTCTAGGATAGCAGGTTCTATAGTCTGGGATACACGGGCTGCCTGAAAAACTCTAAGGAAAGCTTCTCTATGCTTAGTCGATGTATGGATTAGGTCCCAAATGGAAATATCGGCTTTAACCTTCTTAAGCTGGGCAGTGATGTCAGCTGAAGGTTGGCTACTAATAGTAGGATTGGATGGTGCTATTCTAGGCATAGGTGGTTGAGGAGAATGTGCTTGGAGTTGGGCAGGGGATACTACTACAGGTGCTGGTGACCTAGATGGCTGGGCTTGTAATTGGTTAGGGATTAAGGTTGAGGGGTTAGGCCTAGCTATTGGGGGTTTGTATACTCTGCCTGATCGTGTCACTTCTGCACACATCCCTGTGGCATAATTTTAAGGAACACTATGCGTGTCATGGGTCAGAGTTACAACAACAGGGGGACAAGCTGCTAATTGTACTGGTGCGGTTGAAGGATATGGGCAAGTAGGGGTGTAAACCTGAGGATGCTAGGAATATTGGTGATGGTACTGGCGAGCCTGAGGGTGTGCTGACTGGCTTGGCCTAGATTGGGGCTAGGCTGCTAAACATATTGGAGTTGGTGGCTACGGATATTCCGACTCGACGATAGGGCGGATCATAAAAATAGATTCCTCGGAATTATCGAGGAAAAAACGATACAACTGGTGGGGAAAAGGGGACGACTCATCATGAATCAAGTCTGTTGGGTAGACAAGGGAAGAGACAGGCTCAGAAGGGGAAGGAGAGAAAGAAGCAGAAGAAACAAAATTCACTCCCGAGGAACCTGGCACTCCCGGAGATGAATGTTGTGGCAAGGGTTGACTGACTATGCTGGGGTGTGCTGGTTGTGCTGGGGAAGCCACTGGTGTGTGTGCTGGGCTGGCTTCCTGGGTATTAATCACTATGACCCTCTGGTCAATCAAATCCTGGACAACGTCCCTAAGTGTCAAACAATTATCCATCGAGTGGCCAGCCACCTGATGAAAATTGTAGAATGCATTGGCGTTGTACCAGGTTGGCAGTAGATTAGGCAGAGGGCGTACCTCAGGCAACCTCAACAAGGATGCAACTTTAGGAAATACCATGCTCAAAGGGTCCACTAAAGGGATATAGTAGCGCCTGTCACGGCGTTGTCGCTTCAACTGTGGATGTGCCAATGGTGGGCGCGTCCTAGCCGGTGGGGTAGGGTACACTGGTGTGTAAGGGTGGGCACCCAAACCGTCCAAACCGGTTAACCGAACCGAACCAAACCATTTTTAGCGGTTCGGTTTGGTTTTTCAAATTCAGTGGTTTGGTTTGGTTTGGAATATCTCCAAACCAAACCATATGGTTCGGTTTGTGGTTTCAAGGACGGTTTAACCGAAACCAAATCGAACCGAACCCAATATAAACTATATATGTTAATACGTATATTAAATATTTAAAAGAATATAATTATGTATCTTTTAGAGCCATAGCTCGAATCATAGTCATTCTTATGTATATTTTACTCGATTATTTTTTTAACTGATTGTTATTGGAAGTTAAATAATAACGTATTTGGTCATTTTTATGTATCTTTTACCAAACTATTTTATATTTGATTCTTGTAGTCGATAAGCTTCAATACTGTAATTCTATCATAACATGATACATGAAAATTTCATATTACGAGGAATTGTGATTTCTATTTAAATTTTACAGTATTAGATGTGGTTATTGTTA
>JAMKQA010017238.1:0-11816 GCA_024699735.1 Posidonia australis | reverse complement strand
TGCTATGGATCTCTATTTATAGGGATCTAGGGATGGGTTATACAAGAGAAACAAAGGGTCTTGCAAACGAAAAGCCTCGAATATTCGTTGGCACATTCGTTTGCAAGGGTAACAGCCCGGAAGATGGAAGGTCAGCAGCCAGAGCTGGGCGCTTGCTTGGTGAGCCACCTTGGTGCGCCCACCCACCTCACAAAATTCTGGACTCTGGCTTGCTAATGGGTTTGGGGCTCAGTTTAAGGGCTGATCACATCCAAAGCAACATGAGGATACTCATTCCTGGGTCACCTCAAAATCGGGGTGTCTATAGGCCTATAATGAGTTAAATGGGCCTAAATAGGTCTTGTGGGCCTAAGTGAGCTCAATTAGCATTTAATGGGCCTGTGTGGGCCTTGTGGGCCTAATGGGCTTCAATTGGGCTTAGGTGGATTTAATTAGGGTTAAGGCTCAGCCACCACATCTCCATCCTACAAAATTAGGAAATTGGGGTGTCTACAGATGACCCTCCCTGAGCGAGGTCAGAGGACGAATAGAACAAAGATCGATGCTTAGGGTTGACAAAGACACCCACGTGAAGCCACACACAAGAGTTAGCCACTGGCAACTAGCCACTAGTTAGTTAATGTACCAGAGGTCCCTCCACCATAGCCGAAGCCAAACAGAGAAACAAAACGAATGACGAAATACTGACAAGTTGACGACCAATCAGCTCATAGAAGACATGACTGGTTATCACACATGTCGAAAAAGGCACCGGACAAGACTCACGGTGCTTGCCGACCGAGAAGTGACTGATCACGAAAGTCATTCGAGTAGTTCAGGCAAGCAGCCCATAGGAAGGCAAATCACAGACGAAAAGGACATCAGGATTCATCCTAATAGACGAACCGTTGATGGGAAAATCTCAAATGTAAAAGGAACACTAGGATCTGTCCAATTGGAACGAACAGTGGATGGGAAAATCTCAAATGTAAAAGGAACACTAGGATCCGTCCCATTGGAACGAACCGTGGATAGGAAAATCTCAAATATAAAAGGAACACCAGGATCCGTCCCATTGGAACACCCATGGATAGGAAAGTCTCAAATGTAAAAGGAACACCTGGATCTGTCCCATTGGAACGAACCGTGGATAGGAAAATCTCAAATGTAAAAGGAACACCAGGATCTGTCCCATTGAACGGAACCGTGGATAGGAAAATCTCAAATGTAAAGGAACACCAGGATTCGTCCCATTGGAACGAACCGTGGATAGGAAAATATCAAATGTAAAGGAACACCAGGATCCGTCCCATTGGAACGAATCGTGGATAGGAAAATCACAAATGTAAAGGAACACCAGGATCCGTTCCAATCACTAGGATCCGTCCCATTGGAACAAACCATGGATAGGAAAATCTCAAATGTAAAGGAACACCATGATCCGTCCCATTGGAACGAACCGTGGATAGGAAAATCCCAAATGTAAATGGAACATCAGGATCCGTCCCCTTGGAACAAACCGTGGATAGGAAAATCTCAAATGTAAGGGAACACCAGGATCCGTCCCATTGGAATGAACCGTGGATGGGAAAATCTCAAATGTAAAATGAACACTAGGATCCGTCCCCTTGGAACGAATCGTGGATAGGAAAATCTCAAATACAAAAGGAACACTAGGATCCGTCCCATTAGAACGAACCGTGGATAGGAAAATCTCAAATGTAAAAGGACAGCAGGATCCATCCCATTCGAACGTACCGTGGATAGGAAAATCTCAAATGTAAGGGAACACGAGGATCCGTACCAATGGAACTAATCGTGGATGGGAAAATCTCAAATGTAAAGGAACACCAGGATCCGTCCCATCAGAACGAATCATGGATGGGAAAATCACAAATGTAAAGGAACAACAGGATCCGTACCTTTGGAACGAACCGTGGATAGGAAAATCCCAAATGTAAAAGGAACACCAGAATCCATCCCAATGGAACGAATCGTGGATGGGAAAATCTCAAATGTAAAAGGAACACCAGGATTCGTCCCATCGGAACGAACTGTGGATAGGAAAATCTCAAATGTAAAAGAAACACCAGGATCTGTTCCATTAGAATGAACCGTGGATAGGAAAATCTCAAATGTAATGGAACACCAGGATCCGTACCATTGGAACGAACCGTGGATAGGAAAATCTCAAATGTAAAGGAACACTAGGATCCGTACCATTGGAATGAACCATGTATAGGAAAATCTCAAATGTAAAGCAACACTAGGATCTGTACCATTGGAACGAACCGTGGATAGGAAAATCTCAAATGTAAAAGGATACTAGGATCTGTCCCATTGGAACGAACCATGGATAGGAAAATCTAAAATGTAGAGGAACACTAGGATCCGTCCCATTGGAACAAACCGTGGATAGGAAAATCTCAAATGTAGAGGAACACTAGGATCCGTCCTATTGGAATGAATCGTGGATGGGAAAAATCAAATGTAAAAAGAAACACCAGGATCCGTACCATTGGAACGAACCGTGGATAGGAAAATCTCAAATGTAAAGGAACACCAGGATCCGTACCATTGGAACGAACCGTGGATAGGAAAATCTCAAATGTAAAGGAACACCAGTATCTATCCCATTGGAACGAAATGTGGATAGGAAAATCTCGAATGTAAAGGAACACCAGTATCTGTCCCATTGGAACGAACCGTGGATATGAAAATCTCGAATGTAAAGGAACACCAGGACCCGTCCCATTGGATTCCTGGGTTTATGGTGGCTCTCACTCAACCAATGGATTTTTCGAGATAAAATGGGCTCCATGCCAAACTCCTAGGGCCCTACACCTACTTTTCTCAATAATTCATTTTTCTTTTACTCCCTCAATGACATGCTGACTTACCCTATCCCTTACTTGGAGGTAAAAAACACCTAGGCTGAGGGGTGACTGCTTTCTTCAGTTTAACTTAAGGGGTGGCATGTCCCTTTTCAAATACGGGCTTGGTAGGTGTATGCTTCGACTCCTCTCCAAGTTATGTGATAGGGATAGAGTCGTTTTGCATGCCTCTCTCATTGGAGCCAACTTCTATCTCCAACTTTTATCTTCTGATTTCTTTTGTGCTCCGAAGCCTATATTTTTTCTTGGTTCACACTCATTCACAACCTATCATTTTTTTCTCCCTCTGGAGGTATAGGCCCCATAGGAATTTGTACATTTCATCCACTTTCCCACGAATACTGGCTCCCTCACTCCTAAGTCACACAGGTAGCAACACATGAGGAGGATCAAAACTCTTCCTAAGCAGGCTGGCTTCCCGATTTTCCTCATCAGGCAATGGTTATGCCAATGTTTCATACTATAATTACAATGCAAACAAAAGGAAAGTACAATGCATATGACACGATTTATATGATGTGCAGATGCAGTAAACAAGAAACATAGCGATGCATGGCCTATAATGGAATATTTTCCAAGGCTCGAAAGTGGCCGACGATTGCTGGTAGTACTTTTTCAATTAGGAGGTGCTGACAGGTGACGATCATCAGTCCAACGAAGACTTTCTCTAATTCTTGAAGGACCATAATTGAAGCTTGGTCCTAGTGGTTCAGGCTGCAGTGGTGAAACAATTGTTTCTCCTTCTCTGACTCTGTCGTGTCTTGATAAATCTTCTGTGAGCACATCCAACTGTTCCTAGAATAAAATGTCCAGATCTCCAACTGTATCATCTGTCAGCCTCTTGAGTCTGCCTTCTGAACAGGATCGTGTGTCGCTGCTGCCTGACGCACTGCCAACTGTTCTGACTCTACTAAGCGCTGTACAACTTTGAAACTGCTTACAAGTCTACTTTGAGAATGAATGACCATTGAGGCTATGAACAAACTTTGGCTTGGATTCAAGACGCTTGCACTGGTGAAGTTAATTAAATCGCGGGAAATGATCATTCTTGGGGACTTACAGGAGTATAGGGATCTCTTCCACTGGTATTGATGCTCGTATCCCAATCCTTTATGCTCTCTTCGTTCTTCCGCCTTGATTGGCTTGACAGTTCCTTAGCCGTATCGCCCAAGGGGTTCCTTTCTCGTATCCCTAGTTGCGACACATCTTCTCGACCATCAGACGGGGGTCATTGTGATTGGCCAAGTGGTTGACAGACTCAAGAGCGGGAATGAGATTAATTGGCTCAAACCGGTTGACATGACACAGAATACCAAAGTGTTGAAGCTAGAGCAGAGACCGCCTCGACGGTAGGACGAATCAAACTAAAGACTCCTCGTAACCACCGAGGAAGGATAAATATAACTGACATGGGAAAAGGGAAAATACATCATGAATAAGATTGATAGGATAAATAAAAGATCAGATAGAATCAACAAGAAAGATGGAATTGACTCCCGAAGGGCCTGCTGCTCTAGGGGCTGAATGCTGAGTTAAAGGCTGGCTAACTATGTTGGGTTGTGCTTTTGCGACTACTGATGTGGGCACAGGGCCTACCGCTTGTGTGTTAATCACAATGACCTTTTGGTCAATCAAGTCCTGGATCGTGTTCCTTAATGTGAGACAATTGTCCATCGAGTGACCTACGACCCGATGGAAATTGCAGAACGCATTCGCATTATACCAGGCAAGAAGGGAACTTGGTGGCAGGTGCACCTCAGGCAGCCTCAAGAGGGATGCAACTTTAGGGAATACCATGCTCAACGGTTCCACTAAACGGGTATAGTGGTGCCTGTCACGGCGTTGCCGCCTTGGCTGCGGATGTGCCAATGGCAGGCGCATCACTACCTGAGGGGGAGGATAAACTGGAGTGGCAGTAGGAGTGATGTGTGCTGTATGAGGTGCTCTAGGTGTAGGCGTGGGTTCATAAACTAATTGGTGCTGAGGGGACGGATGGACATTCGTCGGTGCAGCAGGGGATCAAATATAATAAACTGTATCCTTGGAGGGATCTCGCCTCCCTAGTGGATTGGCATTATGGTTATTGTTGTTGTTGCTGCTGCTGGCGCCACTATGAGAGGAAGTGGCTTGCCTGACAAATGCAGAGAGTGCTAGAAAACTACCGCGGCGCAGTGAACTCTCAACACAGGCACCCGCCAGAAGCAATACAGAAAATGTGGTAACTGGTTGAATGCTAAGCAGAGCCCCGACCGCCGGCTGTGCTCCTCGGATCACGATCTCAATGGACTCCTCATCGAAGGGTCTATCCTTGACCTGCGAAGCCAAAGACCGCCAACGTCCAACATACTGCCCAAATGTTTCTTGAGGCCTCTACTTCAGAGCGACTAAGTCCTCCCGCTTTGGGACTAAGTCGAGATTAAAGGAATACTGTTCGTGGAACGCCTGGGGAAGGTCGTCCCAAATCTTAATGGTGGCCATGTCGAGGGAAGTGAACCACTTCAACACGGGCCCCATAAGACTCTTCTAGAACAAGCAGATTAACAACCTTTCTTCAGCTTGAAGCTAGGCGAGGTCTTCGCAATAGACTCTAAGATGGGAAATCGGGCAGCCCTTACCATTATATTTGTCGAATTCTGGGATTTGGAAATTCGGAGGGAGAGTCGCCTCTAGAAAATAATAGAGGTCTCGGAATTGGTAGGACTGGTGGTCCCCGCCTTGCACTTGTCAGAGAGTGCGCTCCAAGTCATTCACCCATGCTAGGAGAGCGTCTGGAGCTACTGCAGTCATGGATTGTGCAGTAGAGGCGAGTGTGGTGTACACTGTATGGGTCGCCCTTAAGGGCTCCTCCGGATCCACCATTCCGCCGTCTGGTGCTACGGCAAGATGGACAATGTACCCATGCATGGGTGCTATGTGCTGTGGGATAAATGATGAGGCTTGTGTCTGGTACAAGAGTGAGGATAAGGCAGGGGGTGGTGCTACAGATGGTGTAGAGTGCGGGAGCAAGAGCTGTTGGACCGGAATGGCCTCGGGTACTACGCTCACGGCGTGTGCTCCTATCAGCCGGGATGGCTTACCACCAGATAGTAGAGGTGCATGTTGTGGTGGGTGCTGTGGCGATGTTGCAAATGGCAATGTCGACACCCCTACCGCCGGGGAGATGATGGATGGCAACGGCTGTGGGGGTGGTGCAATGGGTGCAATCTGTGGTCCTAGAGCCGGTTGCAAAGGCAACTTGGGAGTCGGAAAGGGCAACGCTGAGAAAGGCTGGAGTGCCAGTGCCAATCCCTGCAACTGCTAGGCAAGGGCCAACATTTGTTACAGTTGCACGGTCATGGGATCATCATCAGTGGCTCCAACGGATGGAGGCAAAGCAAGGGAAGAGGAGTCAGGAAGTTGAGATCCTAGCTGCCCAAACTAGGGGGAGGCTACTATAGAGACAGCCGCAATCAGACGAGAATAACGCCTCGAGACCTAGGTCATAGAGAGGAACACCCAGGCTTAGACCTAGGAATTCACACACAGAACTCTATTCCTGGCAAAGGAAAAGAAACCTAAAGTGTTAGTGGAAAAGAGCAAAAAGAGTGAAAAAGTGAAGACATGACAACAAAAGAAAATAAGTTAGCTATGCAGTTGTTTATTAGGGTGGCATGAATGGCATACATGCACATGAATGCTACTAACATGCTCTCTCTCACCATGCATGTCCTACATGGAGCTGACCATGTGGAACGCACTCATGGGTTTGGGTTTTTCGACTCTGGTCAGACAATAAGGTCCCCATTCTAAATCCTGGCTAAAGCGTAGGTAGTGAACGAGTGGTGCGTTGGTGGCCTCGTCTCCTGCAGTAGCGAGCTGTACCCACTACTAGCACCAACACGACTCCGGACAAGGGGGGACAAACTAACAACACGCTCTACGCCAAAGCTATAGAACGGACTGCTAGGATCGTCCTTCGCAAACTGTGGGTAGACCGAGAGGAGAAAATGCATGCCCTATATGATCAAACATGCGATATGCTTTGGAGTCTTTTACTTGCGTTTTATCAAACCAGAGGGGATTGTGAGCATTCGTCTCTAGTTATGCCCTATTAATCGTCTGAGTTTGTGTGTTTTAACCTGAGGGAATTATGAGCATTTGTCTCTAGTTATGCCTTATTTATTGTTCGTCTGAATTTGTGTGTTTTATTTTAACCAAATAGGGAGGCTAACATGTCTCTACTCTCCTAATCATGGCAAATTCGAAAAGAAGGGGAAAAAAACATACAATTATGGCATCCAAAAGTCAGACAAAAGGCGTAAACATGGCATGTGCTGGTGTAGTGCTCAAGTAGTTGAATAAAAAGCAAGTATTGACAAACAAAGCTTGAATTAGATCATGTGCATGTGCGGTGGCATAGCAATAGTGTAAAGAAGGCTAAAAAAGGCATGTTCAGTCAAATATGTACAAGTAACAGAACAAGCAAGCAAGCATAAAGTAAACAAACCAAAGACAAGTAAGGAAACCAGAATGAAAGCTAGAATCTGGTTATCCCCAGCGGAGTCGCCAGTTCCTATGACCATGCCGGAGGAACCCTTGCACGGCTCTCCTCCTACTAGGTGTGTGGAAACACTCGAGGAGACCCAATATGGTCACGGCAAAGAAGTGAATCTAGAGGAAGAGACTAAACCTGGAAATACCAAGGGAAGATAAAAAGGATAAGGAAAGGAGTCACCACCTAGTCTTTTAATGGAAAGACGAGGAAAACCAAGAAGCACAAGAAAATCGAGAAGCAAATAAGATGCAGAATGTATGTGTGTGCTCCGTGCCTAATGGACAATGCACAAATGAATGCGGGCCAGAGAAAGGGTAAGGATTCTGGTTACGCATGGGGAAGGAGTTAGGCACCCCCATGCGCCTAAGAAAACTTGGTCTTTCTAGGTTTCCCTATTGTCAATGATCTATGGATGTATGCTTGCTTATTCTATATATGCTCATGCTAAATATGACTGAAAACATGCCAAATCAAAGTAAAGAAATGAAACAAAGGGAAAAGTTAATCTGAAGGTCAAATGTAGGCATTGCGAATGTCGCCATACTATACGCCCGTGGGCGATGAGGAAAATCATGAAAATCGAGAAATTCTCGGAAAGCCCCTCGCAAAGAGCAGAAATTCGAATAAATCCGAGAAAATCAAAAAGGGGGAAATAATCCTCATTTCGGGACCATGTCGGCTTTGTCAAGCCTTTTACTATACGCCCTCAGGCGATCGAAAACCAAATCAAGTCAAAAGGCGAAAACCAAGGAAAAATCTAGGAAACGACGAGAAAACCAAATTTAGAACAAGCTAGAAAAGCGTACGCAAAGCAAAGAAGGAAAGGTAAGAAAACTTGTGCGGAAAGATGTGAACAAATGTGCAAAATGCATATGTGAGTGTAAATATGAAAATTCCAAGGGGTTTTGTGCAAAAACCCACAACTCTGAGGCAAACTAAAGTTCTGAATCCCAAATCATCAAAAAAAACATAGGAAAACACATTCTATGCAACTATGAAGAAATCTGGGGTCAAATGTGCAAACATGTGCAATCCTAGTCAAAATGCAATTTTACTACTAAAACATGCATTTAAAACAATTCAGTGGAAATTCAGGGTAAAAATGCTAGAAAAATGATTCAAAAAAGTTTCAGAAAGTTTCAAGGGCAAAACAGTCATCTTACCCCAGAAAACAGGCATTCAGAATAAAATAAGTGAAGTACAGGGGCTAAAATGCAATTTACCCAGCAAAATAATGTATTCAAGAAGAATTCGAGAAGTAATCAGTGGTTAAAATGTAATTTAACCAGGAAAAACTTGCTTTAGAGAATTTTCAATAAAATCCAGGGGTCTAAATGCAATTAAACCAAAGAAATAAGCATTCTAGAGAATTTCAGAAAAATGCAGGGGCTTTCATGTAATTTTCACAGAAAAATGAACTTTCAGAAAGATTTCAAGAAAGCTCAGGGTCTCTTATGCAAAGTTCCTGAATAAAATGCATTAAAAGAAAGCTTGAGGGCTTTTGCTAAAGTTTAATGCCTAGAAAACTTTATTTTAAATGTTCAGGGGGATGATTGTAATATTTTCAGTTAAAACTTTATTCGAATGATTTTGGAATAATGACTGGAGGACCTACATGTAATAAAAGGACCCATGTGTAATACAAAAAGAACCTAAATGTAAGGAAAACAAAGTTTCAGAAGTTTATTAAAATAAATGTTTTAATTTGTTTTTAAAAGAAGAAAAGAAACGACGGCCGCCGACAACGGAACTCCGCCGCCGCCGACTGCCGGAGGGGGCACACAAGGCCTTCCTGTGGTCTGATCATAGATCAGACCGCACGGGAAGCAAGAGGACGGAGAGAGGTGAAGATCCATCGGAGTGGATCGGAGAGCTAATGGTGGGAGCGAGCCTCCCACCTCCCTCGCAGTGGAGGAGCTCCGGCACCAGCATCGGGAAAGAAGGAGCTTATGGCATGCTGTGGCACGGCGATCCAGCTGTCGTGGAGGCATCAGGGCATCGGGAGGAGCTTCTTCCCTTCTCTAGGAGCTAAATGGAGGACGATGATGCGGAGGGGAGCTCTGACAGCCGTCGTCATGTTCTTCTCCGATGAGCTTGGTCGCTGTGATGATCAGCAGCTCGTGACGCGGTTCCGGAGGCTTCGTGGGGCGTTGTGGAAACTTTTTGGAGGCTTGGAGCGGCACGGCGAGGCTGGAGGCTCAGTGTTCATCTTTGACTCTGGTCGTCTTCTCCGACGACGGTGACGTTGCGCGACTCCGGTGAGCTTTTGGTGGAGGCTTCGGGGAGTAGCAAAATGGCATGCGGAGGAGCAGAAAAGCGAGAAGGGGATCCAAGGAGGAAGGGACAACTCTCGGAGGCCATGACCATGTCTTGGACCAACCCCCTCACCTAGGCCACAGGAAAATAGCTCTGATAAGGCCTAGGGGCTAATTCCAACTAGAGACACCCTTTGGATCGATCGAAATCGACTCTAAGGATCCTAGGGGACTAGAATTGGAGGCATAGGAGGTGAAAGGAGGGCGTACCTGGTTTTGCAGTGGCGCGGACGACCGAAGCTGGCTGGAGGAGGTGCTGGGGTTGGCTATCGCGCTCTGGAACGTCGCGAGAAAACGCCTCCGAGCTCTGGGGTCTCTCCTCCTCTCTTTTTTTCTGCAATTCTCGCTCTGTACCCCCTATTTATAGGTGAGGTCGACGGTGGCTTAACAACACATCATTGAGTTCCAACCACCACCAAACCACCTAACAGAACTCCCGACACTCAGTAACTGAACTCCCAGCATCTAACGACCTAGCCAACCACGGTCCTCCACGCTCTATCTTGTCCCCTACTCGCCGACAATGATCGACGACGATCCAGGCTCCTTTGGTGACCCATACAGTTGCTGGAGATGCTTGGAGATTTGTTGGATCTGTGGTGAAGCTCGAGATGGCTGATAAACTCAGTAAGGAGGTGGGTTCAGGCTGATTCGTGGGAGATGAGTGGAGAAGAAGTGGGTTCAGTGGGGAGGAGAAAATGGGTGTGAAATTTGTATGTTTTTTGGTAGAAAAACATTAGTAAATGAAGAAGGAGAAAAATGATGAATATGGATAGAGGAAACTAAAGTGTTGGGTTGGAAGAAAAATGGGTTAAGTTGTTTATGGGGGCCTTCATAGGCTTTGGGGCCAAAGTGGACTCACTTAGGCTTAATGAGCCTATGTGGGCCTCCATGGGCCCAAGTGGGCTTTAATGGGCCCAAATGATTTGAATGGGCCTACAATGAGTTAAATGGGCCTAAATAGGTCTTGTGGGCCCATGTGAGCTCAATTAGGGTTTAATGGGCCTATGTGGGCCTTGTGGGCCTCCATGGGCCTAATGGGCTTCAATTGGGCTTAAGTGGATTCAATTAGGATTAGAGCTCAGCCACCACATCTCCATCCTGCAAAATTAGGAAATTGGAGTGTCTACAGATGCCCCTCCCTAAGCAAGGTCGGAGGACGATAGAACAAAAACCGATGCTCAGGGTTGACAAAGACACCCACGTGAAGCCACACGGAAGAGTTAGCCACAGGCAACTAGCCACTAGTCAATTAATGTACGAGAGGTCCCGCCGACATAGCCGAAGCAAAACAGAGAAACAAAACGAATGACCAAATATTGACAAGTTGACGACCAATCAGCTCATAGAAGACATGACTGGATATCACACTTGTCGAAAAAGGCACCGGACAAGACTAACGGTGCTTGCCGACCGAGAAGTGACTGATCACGGAAGTCATTCGGGTAGTTCGGGCAAGCAACCCAAAGGAAGGCAAATCACAGATGAAAAGGACACCATGATTCATCCTAATAGACGAACCGCGGATGTGAAAATCTCAAATGTAAAAGGAACACTAGGATCTATCCCATTGGAACGAACCGTGGATGGGAAAATCTCAAATGTAGAAGGAACACTAGGATCAGTCCCATTGGAAAGAACCATGGATAGGAAAATCTCAAATATAAAAGGAACACCAGGATCCGTCCCATTGGAACGAACCGTGGATAGGAAAATCTCAAATGTAAAAGGAACACCAGGATCCGTCCCATTGGAACGAACCGTGGATAGGTGTAACCATGCCGGCGAGCGAAACGGTCGGCAAAATCACATCGAAAAATAAACAAAATGCAAAAAATGCAGGAGTCGCCACCTAGTCTATTATGGAAGACGAGGAAAACCATAAACATGAAAAATCATGCAAAACAATAAGGATAGGTCTGCGAAAAAACAGAAAGATGTGGGTAAGGATCCCTGTTACGTACGAGGAAGGTGTTAGGCACCCTCGTACGCCCGATAAAATCGGTCTTCTATGATTTCTCCAATGAAATGTTGGCTTTTTAGCCTCTTGCTATACGCTCGAGGGCGATATGCCATGCCATGTTTAGTGCCTTA
>JAMKQA010017237.1:0-18447 GCA_024699735.1 Posidonia australis | reverse complement strand
GGAACAGTCTGTCGCTCTTGATGTCGGTATATATATTTTTGAATTCATGCTAAGACACTTAAAATCTTTTTCACGTTATAATATTTATGAAAATAAGCACAATTGAATAATCATCAAAATTAATGTAATATTTCTAACATCCTGGAGGTGCGAGGAGGGTCCTGGAGGGGTCGCGGGCGGCTGTAATGGCCTGAGGGGATCCACCAGTCCCCCTTGCCAGAGGAGGACGCGATGATGACTGGGAAGGCGTTCCTGGCTCGATGTCGACGGCGCGATGACCAGGTAGGGAGCGGAGCGACGTGGTGGAGGCTTCCATGTCGATGGCGTGACACGAGGAGGCTCGGCGATCTCATACCCTTCCCGACGGCGATCGGCGGCGGCAGTCGGGCAAGCGTCGACGGTGATGATCTCCTAGAGCGGAGCTGGTCCAGAGAGAGAAAGGGAGAAGGAGAGACTATAAGAGAGGAGAGGGAGCGGAGGAGAGGGGAGAAAGGAGAGGAGAGGCCCCCGAGGGGCCTCGCCGGAGGCCAAGCGGCCTGGGAGCGTCGACGGCGAGCAAAGAAAAGGGGAAACCCCTCTGTCGTGGCTCGATCGGGGAGGCCTAAGCAATCCTACAGGTTTATTACAAAGGAAAAGGGGAAGGGAAAGAGATTACCTGGATTGTCCTCTCCGGCGTGAGGGATTGACGGCGGCTGCGAGCGTCGACGGCGGATGCTCTAGTTGGTGGCTCTGGGATGCAAAAGACAGAAGGTTCTTGTTGCGGGCTCTGGGGTGCGAGGAGGCTAGCTTGGGCTCGTTAGATGGGGAAAGGATTCGATTCCTCCTTCTTCTCTTTCCTCTTTTTTTTGGCTTGACGGCGGTGGGAGTTTTTAAACTCCGACCGAGCTCCTCCACGTCGTCAATCCCCCTCGCAAAGGCTGAGCGCCGTTGGATTGAGGGCGCCCTCGGGAAAGGAAGGCCCGGAGATCACGAGGATGAAGAATCGCGCGTCGGAGAGCCGGGGGTTGACTGTGGTGACTGCATCGGAGATCGCGGGGTCGCCGGCAGTGAAGGCTCGTCGGAGTTATTTTTGCATTGTCTTAAGTTTTCTGGTTTAAGAGATTTTTGGGCCTATTGGGCTGAAACGGGTTAGGGTTTGGTGTTTTTTTTTGTGTTCTTTGTTTTTTCCTTTTGTTTTGTGTTTAAAAATCCAGTTTGGGTTGATTATTTGTGATTTGATTTGGTGATTTGGGTTGGTTATTTGTGTTTTAATGTTTTAATTTGATTAAGGTTTTATTTAATGATTTAATTTAATTAAATGATTTGTTTTGATTTTCAATGGATTAAATTGTTTTCTCTTGATTTTTAGTTTTGGATTTATTTGAACTAATTTCTAATTTTGATTTGGTTGGTTTAAAATTTGAATTTGATTAGATTAAATTTAGATTTCATTGGTTTTCACTTGATTTGATTAAGTATTTTACTTGATTTAATTAAGTATTTTATTTAGGTTTTGATTCATGGTTTTGTTTTATTTAATTTTTGGAATTTTCATGGATTTTAGGGTTTTAATTATTCTAGGTTTTTTTAATTAGAGTTTTGTGATTTATATGTGATTATTAATTTTGGATTTAGTGTTTTATTAATTGATTTGAGATTAGGGTCTTGGGTTTTAATTAGAGTTTACTTTAAGGATTTTTGGATTAATTAGGGTTTAGGGATTTATTAATTAGGGTTTTTATGTTTATTTAAGGTTTTTGGGTTAATTAGGGTTTTAAATTTTTATTAATTAGGATTTTTAATGGATTTGAATTTTAATTAGGATTTTCACTTATGATTTAATTTGAGTTAAAACTTGAATTAGGGTTTTTGTCTTATTTAATGGATTTTAAATTGATTTAATTTCTTTTTATTCAATTAAGGCTTTGAATTTTTATTACTTAGGGTTTTTATTGGGTTTCAAGTGGGTTTAGGGTTTACTTGGTTAATTAGGGTTTTCTTGGATGTTTAGGTGGACTTAGAGTTTTATTTGTTTGATTAGGGTTTTATTGGATATTTAGGTGGATTTTAATTGGATTAAGTGGATTTTAGGGTTTTATTAGATTTTTAGGTGGACTTAGGGTTTTCCTTTGATTTTAATTGGATTTAAATGAATTTTACTTGATTAGGATTTTTTTGTTTGATTAATTAGTTTTTAAGTGGATTTTAAGTGGATTTAATTTAATTTTTTTGGTTTTAAGTTTAATTGGGTCAGAGTAGGTTAGTGTGGATTTAATTGGGCTTGTGTGAGCTAGGGTTTTGGTGGTCGCAACTAGAGCATCATCCGGAGAAGCCTGCTGCCAAATGACCTCAAAATTGGGTGTCTACAATATCATTACCCAGCATGGCACAAGTCCATTAAGACAAAGCTTTTGAAATCATGTTCTTTGCTTTCTTTTCAAAAACCATTAGTATGCTTTTCAAAACAATTTTTCATTTCCTTTGAAGTTCCATGCATCTTTGCAATCACTTTTATACATTTCAAAGCAAATCTTTAACTAAATTCCAACCCCAAACACAACCAACACACAACTCAATCATAACCAAATTGTGGCTGGAAACTAGCTCAAACATAAGTCTCAACAAAGCTAAAACCTTGCTAAAACCACATAATCAAATGCTAGTTCTAGCTTAAACCAAGCACACACAGTTCGTCAAAACTCGTCACTTCACCCTAGCCACAGGCGATCGATCTGGCCACAGGCAGTCGACAAGGCACCAATCCTGATCTTACTGCATTGTCATGTGAACCATCCCTCGCAAGAGTCCACCCACCATGGCTTCGTAGGCCTCAAATAGCCATGACCCTCAGGACATACAAACATGCACGGGGTCCTCACGACGTCCTTTGATGCCCGTACACTTAAAGACTCACAACCCTAGGCCCAACAAGCACCAGGTAAAGAGAGTGGACCAATCTCTTTCACTTGGGCCGTACAGTACATCAAAAAACCACGGTCTTTTTCACCCGTACTCGTTGCACTGATTTCAAGGAGGCTCCATACCTTCAATCGGCTACGGCCCTACCGCCATACGGATCCGACAAAAAACCACGGAAATCTTTTTCAAAACATGCATTTCCTTTTCGAAAACATTTTCATTACAAGAATCCATCCACGAAAAATTATTTTCAAAAAGCATTTCTTAGGATTATTTTCAAAAAGCATTCTTAGAATTATTTTCAAAACATTTTTACATTTCTTTGCTCAAAATATCATAAAACATCGCACCACAGGCTATACGAGAAATTGCAATGAAAACCACAAACTCTACGCGTAACAGTGCCATTAAATACCTATCTTAGTGCACCATGCCAAAACCAATCATAACCTCTAATCCTAGGCTGGTTATTATTTCTTAAGTTCACTTGGATAATCTGAGGAGCGTCCTATTGCTTCTAAGTCATATAATCTTTGATATTAAATTAATAGCTTAATGGAGATTTTATGTTTTCCAAAACATTCTCTTGTCTTACACCTTCGTCCAAATTAGACATATGAACATGATTAAACCAAACGTATCACATGTAAGAGCTTCTCTTACAATCAAGGCTGGCCACCCTATCAATTCAGGTGCACCAGCTTGGTACGCCAGTCTGGTGCGCCGTGTCCAAGGTTCTAGTTTTTCCAATACAGAAAACCAGTTTGGGTTACTCAACTTGTGATGATCACTGCTCTCTCTACAAATCATGAAAAATTACAAGTAATATACCGAAGTGAATATTTTTAAGTCTACTTTCATATGAGACAAAAATCACTCAAATTCAACATGCATATCTCTAGTCATACAAGGTTAAATCAAGAAGACTCAAAAATAACCTAACAGTGAGCATTCCCTGGAAAAACCTTCAAACAATCTACCAAAATTCCACCAAAAATCACACATAATATACCAAATCCAAGATTTCTATGTATACTACAACATGGAATAAAAATCACATGAATCCAACGCTTACAACTCAAGATATTCAAGATTAAAGCCTTAAAACTCAGACTGGCATAGCACCTTTCACAGAATAGGACAATCAGATGGGTTACTCAACTTGCTAACCTGACTGCTCTTTCCACAGGCCATTAAAAAATTTAAATAATATACCAAAATGAAGATTTCTAAGTTTACTTTCACATGCAACAAGAATAATTCGAATCTAATACACATAACTCAAAAAATACAAGTTGGAAGTTCTAAGACTTAGATTGGCTTTATGAATGGGGTGTCAGGCTTTGTACATCAACTAGTATCTCTACAGGTGTAACACTTTGAACTTTGATTTTTTTACTTAATTCTTATTGATAATAAATTAATTAATGATTAAGTTATCCTTGGTATATGTTGTTGGCCATGGTGCTTTGTTTTGGTGATTCTATTTCATGTAATGGGTGTTTGAGACATTTCTTTCTTTTTCAAGGACTTTTGTACAAAATTTGTGTAAAAAGTTTATAAAAAAAATGTGTGTGGGTTACGTGAAGAGGAGACGTACGGGGGAAGGTAGCTTGTCAGAGACGTTTAAAAGAAGAGGGAAAAAAAAAATGAAAGGAATGAAAGAATAAAGGAGGAGAGAGCTCGGCCGGGTGTAAGGAGGAAGGAAACCAGAAATAAGGGAAGAGGAAGAGAGGAGAGGAAGAAGAAAACCATGGGAAGGGATTGTGAGAAACGGAGAGAGAGAGAGAGAAGAAAGGAAGAAAGGAAGAAGGAAGAGAGAAGAAAGGAAGAAAGGAAGAAGGAAGAGAGAATCAGAGGAGGGGAGAAAGGGAAAAGAAAAGAAGAAAGGAGGAGAAAAGAAGAAGAAGAAGGATAAGAAGAGAAGAAGAAAGATGGCCAAGGTACATATCCTATCTCTCGATTTCTTCTTATTTAAGCTTAATATTATTGGAAATATGTTGTGTGGAATGTCCTGGATGTATGGTAGAGATCTTGTTATTTTTGGTGGATTTTCGAAGATTTTTCAGTATAATAGTTACTATTGAGTCAGTTGAGTTATTCTGAGTTCCTCTGCTTCAATCTTGAATAACTTGAGCCATAAGCATTGGATTTGCATGATTTCTATTGCATTTGAAAGTAGATTAAAAGGTATTTTGTTTTGGTAGCTTATTTGTAAATTTTCGTGGATCGTAAAGATACCAGTTATCATGCAAATATTGAAAACTTATTTAGTTAGGTCAGCCTGAGTTTCAGAGCTTCAATCATGTATATCTTGAATTATATGTATTGGATTCGAATGATTTTTCTTCTATGTTAAAGTAGACTTATAAATCTTCACTTTGGTATATTATTTGGAATTTTTAATATCTTGTGGAAAGAGCAGTAAGGTAGGCAAGTTGAGTAACCCATCTGGTTGTTCTACTTTGTTACAAGGTGTCATACCAGATTGGGTCTTTGAGCTTATAACTTGCATATCTTGAGATATGAGTAATGGATTGGCTTGATTCTTGTTGCATTTGAAAGAAGACTCATATATCTTTGTTTTGGTAGCTTATTTGTTAATTTTCGTTCCCTGTGGAGATGCCAGTTGATGTATAAAGTCTAATAACCCATTCAGAAAGCCAGTTTGAGTCTTAGAGCTTTCAGCTTATATATCTTGAGTTTTGGGTATTGGTTTAGATGATTTTTGTTTCATGTTAAACTAGATTCATAAATCTTCATTTTGGTGTATTACTTATAATTTTCCATGGCTTGTGGACAGATTAGTAAAGTTTACAAGTTGAGTGACTCATCTGTGTCCTCTGTCTGAAAACTTCTTAAGTTGGTTATTGTTAAGCTGTTGGGTCCTTTTGTTTTGATCAGATGTAACTTGAGCTATACATGCTGGATTAAAATGATTCTTGCTCCATTGGAAAGTGGACTCAAAGATCTTTATATAAGTAGGTTACTTGTTAATTTTCATACCCTATAGAGATACCAATTATTGAGTAAAGATTGGAAAACCCATCCAATAGGTCAGCCTGAGTTTCAATAATGTATATCTTGAATTATAAAGATTGGATTTGAATGATTGTTATTCCATGTTAAAGTAGACTTAGAAATTTTCCTTTTGGTATATTACTTGCAATTTGTCGTGGCTTGTGAAAGAATTGATGAAGATTCTAAGTCAGGCAATCCTATTTTGGTTCTATTGTTAATGCCTGAAGCGCGTGCTGATTGCACGGTCAACCTACGCGGGTTTCTCAGTGCTTGTTAGTAAAATAAAATGATTAATTCAGATTAAGAGATAACTCATATATGTTTTCTATATTGAGAATATATAGAAAAAAGAAGTTTTGAAAGAGATATGTTGTTTGTTGTATTTTTTGAGATAATTTTTTGTGGTGGTTTCACAATGTTTTTTTTAGAAAAAATTTATTCTCAGGAAAAAAAGTTTTATAGAAAAGACTCTTATAACAGAAAGAATTAGAAAAGAGCTTTTTAAAAAGATTTCTAGAAAAGATTTATAAAAGAATTTAGAAAAGACTTACATGGCTTTGCAAAGATTTAGATGGTTTTTTAGAGTTTTCTAGAGATATACAAAGAGATTTTCAAGATTTTTGAGTTCGCTCCAGGTAGAAGAAAACTGGGTGCCAAAGAGTACGCTGACTAGGTCGTGCGCTCAGTTAGGTAGGTTGGTGTTAAGTAAGCTAGGTGAGGTAACTCGAGAGCTCACGATGAGCCGAGTAGGATAACTTGAGAGTTCGTAATGGGACAGGTAAAGTTACCAGAAAGCTTGCAACACCAACACAGAATTGAGAGGTATCATGAGGAGATGCATCTCCATGTAAGAGAAAATAGAGTGAGCTTGTTGGCTTAGAGGGGCCTATGGAGCTCGATAGTGAAGCCTGTTGGCCAAGACGGTGATTTGCCCTACACGGAGACTTTTACCGTGGCAGCATTGTGGCTAGATCACTCTTGATCAAGGTGACAACAGAAAAGAGATTTTAGAAAGATTTCATAAAGTTTTCAGATTTGAGAAAGAGATAGTTTTGAGCTAGAGCCAAGCTTAGTTTTGACTTCTAAGGTTTAGCCAGAGTGTATCCTAGATGAGACCAACGTTTTAGGATTAGTTCGAGCCAAGATTTGTATTTTAGTTAGATTTGAGATTTGTGTTTTAAGCTGAAATTTAGGTCTAAGAATGATTTCCAAAAAAGTGTTTTTTAAAAGTATGAGATTTTCATAAAAAAGAAAAATGTTTAAAAAAAACATGAGTTTTCAAAAGAAAAGAAAAGATGTTTGAGAAAAGCATGATGATTTTTAAGTAAAAAGAAAGTACTTAGAAAAGAATAAAGGATTATGCCAGTTTTGAGATTTACTTGCTTGTTTGACTGAGCAAGGGGCTCGGTGATAGTGTGGCACACTCCAGTTGTTGTAACTTGATTTGGCTAGAGTGGTTGATTCAAGTGGAGTATCATGTTTTGAAAAGAGAATATATAGATTTTGCAAGAAAAGACAGAAAATGATTTTAAAAGATAAGAGCATGATTTTAAAAAGAAAGGAAAAAGATAATTTTCTTTAAATGCAAAAAATGTTTTGAAAGTTAAGATGATTTGAGAAAGAAAGAAAGAATTAGATTTCAAAAACATATTCTCAAAAGTTGTGTTGTTTGTGGGGCAAAAGAGCATTACCTATGATTGTGTGCAGCATCCAAGAGAGATGTCAGAGTAGTGTGTGTTTTAATAGGGTGTGTACTGGATGATCTTTTAGTGGTCACTTATGTGTGTTTTGTTAGTATTTCTTCAGATACAGGATAGGAGCAGGAGTTATTAGCGCATATGGAATTGGAGTCAATCGACCACGCATCAGGAGTTCTAGGTAAGTGTTTAGTTTAATTTAATTCAGTTAATAGTATTTTAATCTAAGTTGTTTAATGTTAAATTTAGTTTTAGATTTGATGCAAGTGATTATGACAAGTAAATAAATACAAGGAAAAAAATTATAGCTAGAATTTGTGTAACGGCTCTGGGTCAGGTTGTTACTATAGGTTACGAAAATTTACAAATAAATTACCAAAACAAACATCTTTGAGTCTACTTTCAAATGTAACAGAAATCTTGCCAATCCGTCACTTATATCTCAAGATATGCAAGATTAAAGCTCAAAGACCCAATTTAACATAGCACCTTGTTACAGAGTAGAACAACCAGATGAGTTACTCGACTTGCAACCTTACTGCTCTTTTCACACACCATGAAAAATTTCTAATAATATACCAAAATGAAGATTTATAAGTTTTCTTTAACATAGAAGAAAAATCATTCTAATCTAATACATATAATTCAAGATATACATGATTGAAGCTCTAAAACTCAGACTGACCTAATCGAATGGGTTTTCAATATTTGCATGATAACTGGTATCTCTACAATCCACAAAAATTTACAAATAAGCTACCAAAATAATGATCTTTGAGTCTACTTTTAAATACAATAGAAGTCAAGTAAATCCAATGCTTGTTGTTTGAGTTATTCAAGATTGAAGCAAAAGAACTCAGAATGACTCGATTGACTCAACAGTAACTATTATTCTGAAAAATCTTCGAAAATCTACCAAAAATTACAAGATCTCTACCATACATCCAAGACATTCTACACAACATATTTCTAATATTATTAAGCTTAAATAATGGGAAATTAAGAGATAAGGTGTGTACCTCTTTCTCCTTTTTCCTCTTTTCTTCTTTCTTTCTTCTTCTTCTCTCCTTTCTTCTTTTCCTTCTCCTTTCCCACACAAGCAAGCCATCCTTTCCCTCTCTCTCTCTCCTCATCCAAGAGAGAAAAGAAAATAGAAGAGAAGTGAGGGAGAGCTCGCGATATATTTAACGAGGACTTAGCGAGAACATGTCTTCGTTATTTCATATCTAAAATATCAAACTGCGGTTCTTTTTCTCCCTTTCTTTTTTACTCTCACTCACATCTCCTCCTCCACCTCCACCTCCACAGCGCATCCTCCATCTCCACCACCTTCTCCGCAACGCAACATCTTCTTGCCAACGTGCTCCTCCTCATCCTCCTCCACAGTGCGACCTCCTCGATGCCTTCCGTTCACCTCCTCTTTTGCATCTCTGCCACCACCTTCGCAACACCTCCTCCGCCTTTGGAGCACCTCCATATGTCCTCCTCTGCCTTCGTAGCACCTCCTCCGCCTTCGCAGTGTTTCTTCCGCCTCTGCATCTCCTCCTTTGCCTCCACCTCTCCTCCTTTGCTTTTGCAGTGTCTCCTTTGCCTCCGCATCTCCTCCTCTACCTCCGCATATCTTGATTTTTCTTGGTATTTTCTACTAGCTAATATTTCTAGATCTGCTTGTTTACATTCATTAAGGGTACTCGGTGGATGAGTTCTATTTGTTCATGTTTCTTGAATTTGATAACAAATAGATGAAATCTGAATTTAAGCGATAGATTTGGCATGTAACATTACAATTTTATGATTTGTTACAAGTGGTTGAGCAATTCATTCACTTGTTAGTACTAATTTTTGTTTAGTATGATTATTAGATCGATTTTGTTAACATATGCAATATAGGCACCTAGCCAATCATTTACTGAAGATCCAGGAGTTTTCTTTCAGCAATTTATTGCTGATGTTACTATTACTTGATCGAATAAATTCTAAAGCTACGCGTACTTGTTGCAAACAAAACCATAACTATTAGATACCATGCAGTAGTCAATATTGTAGCTGTCGGTCTTTCACATTTTTTATTAAGTTGCACTTGTTTGGAGCATATATGTCACGAGATCAAATTATTCTGTTGTAAATCAAATCCACTTCCATTTATTAGATAACAACTACCAACCACTTTGTGATATATACAGAGTAGAGAGAGTGATATATAAAAAGTACAGGGGTCTTTTTCACATCTACCCTTTGGTGCTGTAGAATTGTGATATAGTGTAAACATGTATCCGCGTATATCTATCGTTTCTTGACTATTATGAGACTTCAAGAGGTGATTACTTGAAGGCTTATCTGAAGTATAATGCTTGTTAATATATTTAGTTGTAGAAAATTGGCTACTTTTATATATTTATACCTCTATCTACTTGTATGATAACATTTTTTGTTGAATTTCTAATATCTGTCATATCCTCACTATTTACCTATTTATTTATTGTGACATTTGCATAAGCATAGCTTTGATAGATGTAATTACAATTGTCTTCACTAGTTTCTTGTATATAATTGTTAAAGAATAAAAATTTTAGATGTTTTCTTTACATTTCTAGTCTTCATTTCAATCTTTTTACCAATAAACATATAACTTCAAAAAAATAGTCACAAGTTGATGGACTAGTCCAACCAGTCCTCCAATTAGTAGCCAAGAGCCTCAGCCAACAAGTGGCCACTAGACGAATTGAAACGTCTGCATGAATATGGTACTATTGCTTTGAACCTTGATAAAATTCTAAAGTGGAGCTGTGGCAGTATCACTTAAGTTTGTAGTTCATTTGAGAAGCACCAACCAACTTTATGAGATTAGTTATGAACTCTTATGCCATGTGGAAAAGAATAATTTCCTGTCTGATGGTTCTAAATTATCAACTGGATTTATTGTCGGTTGCAGACATATATGGCAATATTTTGATTTTGTAAAAAACTGACATGCATATTGAAGTAGTTTCTCTTGAAAGTTGAAATTAGTACTCTTTCTGTATTTTCTTTGTTGCTTTGATACAAAGTACATGCTATAGTTTGTGCACTTGCCTCCGTTAACTTTATCAACATGGTTTATTTCTCTTTTTACTGCGTCAATGTTTGATTGGCATTTGATCTCCTGTATCAATTTGTTAGCATTCCTTGCCGTCCAATTTACTTTGAAAAGAAGAGCTAAAGTATTTGTATTTTATCCCAAGTTCTTTAGTCTATTCGCAAAATGTTGTGGTTTTAGAGGAATTTGAAAATATATAAAGACAGATAAATTGCAATAGCTTTAATAGGAAAAGTATGCTGACCAGCTTTGCAGCAAGAGAGGCAATGTCATTGTTAAACAGGTCAAGCTCAGCGAGGGAAATAAAATTCTTGAATTCCTACTTTCAGTTTGTAGAAGAGAACAGTTAATACCAATTAAAGTCTGTTGGATATAACCAACTATTATAGTGTAGTTGGCCAAGAGAAGTGAAATTTACACCTCTTTCTTAGATTTGAATCTTACGAATCGCAAGGAGAAAAAATAATCTACCGATTTCATAAAAAAAAGTCTATTGGATATAAATCATGCATGAAAACAAATTGCTGCAAATTACTTGTTGCAGAAATCCATTATGTTCATATTTTTTCCAATTTACAGTTAAATGATGTTATCAATTCATTTTTGTGGATGAAGGCGTATAGGCTAGAAATTTAGCAAATCATCAATTGCTCAACATGTCAGAATACCAAGATCTATTACATATGGTTGTAATATTTCAAATCATCAAATTTTGTTCTATAGTAGTCTACAATATCAAGTAATGTTAGTTTTTACTTGCTGTATTTTATTCTTCTCATGTTTAATATATAGCTTTTTGGCAATGTTAAGCACTTCTCATAATAGTCACCTTCAGTAGCCTACTATATAAGGTAATGTTAATTTTTACTTGTTGCATTTTATTTTGTAGTGTGTTTGTATTATTAAAAAATATCTTTTAAATTAATAATGTATGCTTTAATTATTATAGACCATCAAATTATGTAGAGAATCTATGGTAGCAAAGTGGTGGACTGCATCCTACATTAGTGAGGCGGAATATGTTTAGTCAATTCATTTTTTTGAAATCAGTAGATATATTTTTTTTTCTCCCTGCGAGATTCGAACTTGGGAGGGAGGTGTGACTTCCACTCTCCTTAACCAATTGCACCATAACAGTTATAGTTGTTTGGTCAATTCTAGTTGCGAAGGAAATACTTGAAAGTAATAATGGTTAGAATTAAAGTTACTTTAAAATATACATTTCTATCATATATCGTCTCTAACTAATTTTTTGTATTTTTTTTATAGAATAAATACATCTTGTACTAAGAGAAATATGAGAACGAGAATGATGATGAACATTCAGCTTTTGATAAGAAATTTTGGAAGTAAGTTTCAATATTAAGAAATATGGGTAGTTTATCAAGAAAGCTAGGCTTAGGTGGTCTTGATCAATACTACTTAGAGGAGTCTACTGTTGGCTCTTCTGAGGCATGCGTAGTATAGATAGACATGGAAAACGGGTCGGGCCAGACCGGTCGGCCCGTGGGGGCCGCTGGATAGGCCCAGTCCGGCCCGCGCTGTGCGTGGGAAATGGTAGCCGGCCCGTGGGCTCGGCCCGGACTAGCCCGGACCGGCCCGGATGCGGGCCATGGGCCGTGCCGGGCCCAGGGCCTATTGTGGTCGGCCCGGCCCGGCCCAGCCCAGACCGGCCAGCGGGCCGGCTCGGCCCGTTTTCCATGTCTAAGTATAGATCTTCAACTTAGTTTTCTGCTTCATTTAATCTTGAATTCTTCAGTTCCTAATTGTTATAGATGGCGACTACATTGGAGGAAGGTTTAAGTGCCATAATAAGTTTGCAATTAAGAAGTGAAATAAGGGATGAAATATATGCTTTAGAGGACCAACTTGTAAGGTAAAGTTTTATGTAGTTTTAAATTTTTTTATATGCATTAATTTTCATGCATGTTTAATTCAACATTAAAATATAATCTTTATCTAACATAACTTATTGTAAATTTATTTTTTATAATCAGAAGATACAAGGACTAGGAGGAAGTTGATTTATCAAGTGACGACGAGGAAGATTACGAGAAGTTTATACATGATCATCATTCTATTCATGTATTTTCCTCAAAAGGTAAAGGAAAGAAAGCTCATAGAAGAAGAAAATAATTTGTATGATATCGTTTTGACTTGTATCAATTTAGTGTTGTATCATTAATGTTTTGAACAAATGGATGTTTAAAACATTATGTCATAATAACAAATGATATTATTTTTTTTATAAAATTTGTGAATGTGTGATGTGTGTAATTTAATATATCTATGAATGTTATTTTAGCATGTATATTAATTGTAATCATTAATAATATTTATTTTTTTCTACTGCATCATGTTCGCGAGGACATTGTGAGGACATGTCTTTGCAATGTCCTCACCAATTTTGGAACATAAAGAATGATCACAAATTTAGTGAGCATATGACGAGCAGATATCGAGGACTTAACGAGGATATTACGAGAAAATTTTCTTACAATGTCTTTATTATATATCACATATTTAGTGAGTACTTAGCAAACAGATTACGAGGAGATATCAAGGACTTAGTGAATAATTAATGAAGACTAAATTCATTATTATAGTTAAACAAGCAGATTACGAAGATATTTCCTTGAAATATCGATTTAACGAGTTATTTTTTCTCAAGGAAAGTTTGTCCTCGCAATGTGTTCGTTATAGGTGCTAGTGAAGAATCAACGAACACTTAATGAGTACTTTGCAAGGACATAGACATATGTAGACATGGAAATCGGGCCGGGCTGGCCTTGGGCCGCCAAGTCCAGCCCGAGCCTGGGAAAAAATCACGTGGACCGGGTCGGGCCAGGCTCGTCGTGGGCCGTGCTGGGCCTAACGGGTAGGCCCGCAAAGGCCCGTAGAGTAGGCCCATTTAGGCCCGCAAATATTCCCTGGGCCGGGCTGGTCCATGTACAGTAAAAAAAAACCAAAACAAAAGGGCCAGGTCGGCAGCCTGTTTTAAAAAAATTTTAAAAAAAAAACACTGGCCCAACCTGTTTTAAATTTAAAAAAAAAAAAAAATGTAAAACAGGACTAGGCTGAGCAGCTTGGTCCATTTTAATTTAAAAAAAAAAAAAAAAAATTTTAAACAGGCTCGACCCAAATATGTATTTTTTTGCAACGGTCCTTTGGACCGTTCCAAAATCTAGCTGTTTTTGGCCGTTGCTTTTAAAAATTCAATAATTTTATCCTATAAATACCCTCCACCTCATTTATTTTTCTTCACAACTCAATCTTCTCTTATACAACTTTCTTAACTACAAATTTCTTCTAATTTTCAAGTGAAGATTTCGCAGTTTAGCTTTGATTCTGTTCGTTATTCTGCTCTCCAGACTCCAGTCTCCACGTGACACTAGCTGAGTCAGCAACATTAAAATTTCTTTACTTCTAATCCCTCCAAATTCTTTACTTCTAATCCCTTCTTTTTTGAGTTTTGGTTTTTGTGGGTTAAAGATTTTATTATTTTATATTCATTTTTTTATATTAAAATAGAAAATATTAGTAATGTTGGTAGTCATAACTATCTCCCATATTAAGGATAATTTTCATATAAATATTGAAGGTTTGCATCTGTTTTAAATAATCTGGTGACATTTTAAATACTACATCCATTTGTAAAATAACCAGCAACTTAGCATCATATAATCTATATCAGGTTTCTACATCAATTGACTTGAAAAAGAACCTAAAAACAGAAAACGTACACGAACTTCCCAGGAACATGTGATTGGTATTGAACAATGCTCTTCAAAGGTTCACCCCTCTATTTCTGGACGGTTTTATGTCAGATTGAACAAGAAACAAAACTGAAGGCATCCCGTGATGTCTGGTGCCAATTTGGTATTTGTATTAAAATGAAAATTGCATGTCTTTGTTGAAATATTTTTTGGAAATGTTACTGATAACACGAAATCAGTTTGAATTTTGGGCATAGTCGTTATTTTGGATTTGGATTGTATCACTTCATCATCGTCATCATTATTATTTCAAACAGTCTTTGTTGAAATGGGACCCTGAAATCAAAACGCCTAGGAACCCTTAGAAATCTGCTTTATTCTATATTCTATGGTTTCATGATATATTCGTGAGGTTAATGAGTCCAGTTTGTCATGTTTCCGTATCAATTTTTAAAAATTTGTTTCAGAAATATTTAACCTGAACAAAATTCCATGTTATTTAATTCAGGATGCAAATGCCGTGGCTGGTACGCCAAACTGTCATAAGTGAGCTAAAGACTGTAAATCGTTGAAAACGAGAGAGTAAACCAGTGAAGAAGATTCTGCATTGCCAATGCACACGTATGATACATAAGCTTGTAACATTGTTTGTATTGATTTGCTCTCAGTTAGTAGAAATACTGTTAACGTTAACAGTTCCTATTAGTTAGATGTTGTATGTCAGATGTGGCCTATGAATCTACTATTGCAAACGAACCTTCACAACAGTGCCAAATATTTGCATCTCTTTAACTCAATAGCATTCATAGCAATTAGAAAAATATGCAACATAGCCGTCACCAAAGTTTACAGACCGTTGTGGTTTCTCTGAAACGTAAAATTGCTTCATTCATATGGTATTAGTTATTTTGTGGCTATGGAACTAACAGATGTCTATATTCCTTTACCATCAATAAAGACGACATATCCTTATAACTTGCAGATTAATCTACCTCGCAAAGTAAACCATCCAGTACTGGATAAAATACCACATTCATTTGTAAAAATAGCAGCAACTGAGAATCATATGATTTATATTTAGGTTCACTAACAACATGAAAGGTCCACTAACTTCCCACGATCATGTGTTTGAGACTAAACAATGAACACCACCCTTCAACCACACACCTAAAAAAGGGAGATAAAAGAAAAACTAACACAAACACAAAAAGCTTCCGAAGACTTCACTAAGCATGAAGAACTTGAATACATCACTCAAGGATATAATACACTTGCTCAGGAGGATGGAATTAAGTTTTGTGTATTTGTGTTTGGTTTGACTTGATTTTGACTGAAGCAAAGTTGGATTGACGTGAAGGATGACTTAGCGAATCTTGGTTATGTGTGTGAATTAGTCTTATACCAGTAGGACATATTCAACCTATTTATGCATCATTTAGCTAAATTAGCCTACTAGGACTAGAAGTTTACCAAATGGACTCAATTGAGACTAGGTTGACTAAACTAGGGTTGATTTTGACCAATTGATACAGATCGATCTATTATTGTTGAAAAGATCTAGAGTTAATGTAAATAAATCTACAAAAAATAAATAAATACATATGATGATTTTATGATCCTTTCTTAGGTTTTTTTGTGGAGGTACTTTTTTTTGTTGCTGATGTCTATGACTAATTAACTATTTTCTCTCTTTCGTAATAACATTTGTTGCTTAATTTTGATTTTATTGCGTTGTGGTTGGATTTGTGCTTCCTTAGTTTTTCTTGTTATTAGTTCATAATCTCTTTTGATTTAATATACTATGTTATATGCTGTTCCAAGAGGGATAAACAGAGATCATGGTATAAGTTTTTTGTTTATTTTGTACGAATTATAGAACAAAATAATTAGTAAAATATAAAGAACATGAAAAACAAAAAAGTCAATCCATTCATGATTTTTATTTTATAACCACCACTAATATACCAGATTGATTTATTCATAAAAAAAGACATGCATTACTGAGGAAAAGATGGACGAAAGAATAATAATGCATGTGACAAATAAAATTTTCAACAAATTATTATGTCATAAATGAAAATTTTATATTATCATAAATGAAAGTGAATTGAAATAGTAAACTTATTGTAACTTTGTTTTCTGTTGAATGTCATCATAAACTCATATAAAATCATATAAATTCGTACATTTCGAAACCACCAGAAAACATTTCATTTCATATTGATTTTTCTCCTATTTCATTACTGTTTTTGTGGTATTCTTCCGTTTAAAATCAGGATCCTTGTAACATTGTTCAACAAAGTAAGAGATGTCTTTCTGTTATTCTTACTAATTAACCTGATGGAATGTACAGACAAGTGGCATATATCACACAGTAAAGAAGAACCTTTTTTAGTGAATCACTTTGTTTCCTACCTTAACAAAGTTTTGATCTTGCACCAAAAGTATTCTCATTATAATTATAAGAATATAACTTTTCCAATGACTTTTCTTTCCTTAATAGAAGAGGAAGCAAGATTTGATTTTCAAAAACAAAAAAATGTTTTCCTGCTGTTAATGAATTTCTAACATGATTAAGCAAATGAAAGGAGTCAAAATTTTATCAGATTAACATCATATAAGGAAGTTGAAAAGTTTTTTTTCCGCAGTATGTGAAGGAATAAGAATTTTATGTAACATATGTTTACATGGGTGTGCAAAATCAAGAGAGTAGGATTCTTAATATTGGTGCTTTGATATTCACAAACTTGTTTCACATGCTGAAATTTAATATTTTATTGTATTATAGAACTTATGACTTCTTGTTTGTTTCACAAATAGCCGAGATATAAATAGCTTTTCTACTGTTAAGAACCATGTTTCTTCGGGGCCCAACATCTACAGCTGGCTGATCCAACTAGCTGTTCCCATTTCAGTGTATCACAGTATCCTTTTTTTTTGTATTTTTGGCAAATGTTAAGATAACAATATTAATATCCCACTTGACTATGAGTACCATCACTAGAGGTGGAAACCGGACCGACCCGGCCACAAAATAGGGGGCCCGCTCGGGCCTGGACCGGGTAGGGTCGGATCTCCTTTTGGAGGTCATGGGCCCAGCACGGCCCATTACCCGTCTGTGGGCCGGGTTGTTCGGCCGACGGGTCGGGCTGGTCCATTGAGTCCAAATTTTATTTTTAAAATTACTTTTTTTATTAATAAAAAAGTATTTTAAATACATCATTTTTTTTACATAAAAAAATATAAAAGATATTTACATCATTTTTTTTACATTTTTTATTTTTACAATTTTACATCAATATTTATTCAATTGTGGAGTCTGTTCTACTTGTTGAAGTTGATGCCACATTATCGTCTTCTTTTGAGTCAGAATTCAAGCTCAATCCCTGAAGACGGTCAATCGCATAGTATCAATCTTTTAAGCAGATGGAGGCTTTTACAGACTTCTCTGATAATCTACATCTTTTATCATTTAATACTCTTTTTCCTGCAGAAAATGCAGATTCCGATGCCACAGTTGACGCTGGAATCGTTAGTAAATCTTTTGCCATTTTTGCTACTATAGAAAACCTAATAGCTGTAGTAGACTACCACTTTAATATATCTAAGTTATCTATTTCTAAATCACTAAAAACAATTGGAGATTCTAAATAATTATCTAATTCATTATTTGTACTTGATTTTATATATTTTCCCTTCTTTTTATTTAATCTATTCCGTAAAGAACTACCACCACTACTACTTATTTGTATTCCTAAAAAACTAGATGCTTGACCACTAGATGTTTCACCATAATTTCTAACATATTATTCAAATAAATTATATAAAGTTTTCTTCATTTTATCATTAAATGAATCTATATACTCAGTTTTATTCATGTTACTAAAATATCATTTAGAAGTATCATACAATTAATTAATCTATGTCTAGGATCCATAATTAAAGCTAAACATGCCCACATTGGAGGCTCACTCCAATAATTATTATATTTAGTTTCCATTAATTTAATAATATCTACAAAAGCTGGAATATTCCTATA
>JAMKQA010017231.1:0-11356 GCA_024699735.1 Posidonia australis | reverse complement strand
CGCAGCGCAGGAGGAGGCGGCGGGAGGAGGACGCGGCGCAGGAGGAGCACCGTCGACGGAGGAGGACGCAGCGTAGGAGGAGGCGGCGGGAGGAGGACGCGGCGCAGGAGGAGCACCGTCGACGGAGGAGGACGCAGCGCAGGAGGAGGCGGCGGGAGGAGGACGCGGTGCAGGAGGAGCACCGTCGACGGAGGAGGAGCAATGCAGGAGGAGGCGGAAATATCGCTGACTTTAGGTTAAGAAACAAAGGGACAGAACCTGCGTCGAGGTATTTTATATCGGACTTCGCGAGGACACTAACGAGGAATGTCCTCGCGACCTACTCGCTAAATTTAAGCGAGGACATTTCCTCGCAATATGCCCGCTATATCTCCTCGTCATATTTTTACGAGGACATGTCCTCGCGACGTCCTCGCTACTTGTCCTCGCAAAATCTAATTTTTCTTGTAGTGTGATCTGGTTCAATATCTGGTAATCTATACAAAGCCGAAGTGAACCATCCTTCTTCTTCACAAACAGAACCAGTGCTCCCCAAGGTGAAACACTGGGACGAATGAATCCCTTATCCATCAGTTCTTGCAGCTGATTTCGGAGCTCCCTTAGCTCAGCAGGTGCCATCCAGTACGGAGCCTTGGAAATAGGACATGATCCCGACACCAAATCAATCACAAACTCTACTTCCCGGTGTGGTGGCATTCCAAGTAATTCTTCTGGAAAAACATCGGGATATTCCCTCACCACCGGTAAGTCCTGAATCTTGACCACAGGTGAAGTAGAAACTGTCACACAGGACAAATAGCCCACACTGCCTCTCGCCAGATGATGATAGGCCTTGAGAGCAGAAATCACTTTCCTAGGCTCACCCGGTCTGGTGCCCTGTACCATACACCAGCCTTGGCCTAAACACCTTGCCAAAACTCTCCTCTTGGCACAATCTATCACAGTTGAATGTTGTGCCAGCCAAACCATTCCTAGGATAACATCATAATCCTGCATGTCCATTAGGATCAAGCTGGACTGAAAATTCCTGTCCCCTAGTTGAATATCAACCGGTCTCAAATATCTCCATGCCAGACTGTGTTCTCCCAATGGAGTGACCACATCTAGGTGGAATGCCAACCTGGCTGGCCTAGTCCTGATCTCAGAAGCAAAGGACTCAGAGACAAAAGAAAATGAACTCCCAGAGTCGAACAAGACTCGACCCATCTGATCAGCCACAAGGAAAGATCCTGTAATCAACACACCGTAACCATGATCATAATAAGAAATAGTGTCAGTTACACATAGGATCTATTATTACAGGACAAGACTTATCAAATACAGTAGTGCTAGTTCTCACCTTCTACCGCATCTCCGGAAGGACCAGCATCTGGGGCAGCAATGGAGAACACTCTCTCCTTGGTAGGCTGACGTGGCGTATCTCCTTCTGGCTTTGGCTGACTGGGGTAGTCCTTCTGGTAATGCCCAGACTTCCCACAGTTGTAGCAGACTACTCTATCTAAATTCCACTGCCTATGCCAACATTGTGCCACTACATGCCCCATCTTGCCATAGACATGGCATGGTCCCAACTGTAGGCCACTACTAGACCCAGCATGGTTGAAACCCAAACTCTCTTCTCTACCAGACGTAGGTTGTTGCTTGGCGCTCCCGCCACTGACGGTCGAGAAACGGAGGGTCGAGAAATAGAAGGTCGAGAAACAAACCTTCTCCCCTTCTCCTTCTTGGGATACTCCTCCTGAAACTGCCTACGATCATCCTCATAGCAGCTTGCAAGCTCAACAGCCTCCACTAAAGACTAGCATCTGAAGCCAATATCTCTAGATCTTAGCACAGGGTTCAGTCCCTCCACAAATCTCTTGGCTTTGTTTTTCTCAGAAATTGCAGCCTGAGAGAATTGCTCTAGCTGCAGGAAGGACGACTCATACTCAGCCAAAGACAGGCCACCCTACTTCAGGTTCCTGAATTCTCTGTTCAGCTTATCCCTCTCATGCTTAAGGAAAAACCACTCATAGAATACCTCTTGGAACTCATCCCAAGAGATCATCAGTAGGTCTGCATTCGGAAATTTGGTGTGGCGCACTGTCCTCCACCACTGATCCGCAGCACCCTTGAGTTGAAATGCCGCAATCCGGACCCACTTCTCTGCTGGACACTCGATCCCTTCAAGGATCTTCTCCACCTCCAAGAACCAAGCCTCACACTCCTCTGGTGTGCCGCGCCCATCAATAGTCGGCACGCCAAGCTGGCGAAACTGCTTGATCCACGGGTCTCCCTTCGTCTCATCCTTGTTACTGCTGCCAAAGGACTGGGCAAAACCTCGCATCATCTTGCCAAATTCTCGTCTCATCCCCCTCCAAGCACTACCCTCTCCAGTCTCAAAGTCAAGTACATGGGTCTTGCCACGACTACGACCTCGGTGAGACATCTTCCTGCCAACAACACAAAACACAACAATCCAAAAATTAAGGTGCACGACTCTCTATTGTGCAATCCAAGGGAGCCACTAGACCGGACATCACCAAGCCGGTGCACAAGGTGTAACCATAGCTATGATACCACTCTGTAACACCCTGATCCCTGGCACGCTACCAAAACACAGTATTAAGCATAATTACAATAATTACAGAAACATTAAATAACTGTAACTAAGGCTCACCTTTAGGATCACAATGTGCGGCTAGAAGCTCCAACTCATGCACCAGAACTCGGCTGCATGCGGTCTGCACCTGAAAACCAACTAAGCACGAGTGAGTGACATCTATGTCACCCAGTTCGCACCTCAAACATACAAACCACAAAATCTCGGCAAAACCATAAAAACTCATTTCTTTTATTTTTTTCAAAACTTGGTTTTCTTTTTTTGAAAATCCTCTTTTCTTTTACTGGAAAATCATTTGGGAATTCAATCCCACATCCATGCTTTTTCAAAAGCCATGTTCCCTTTCTTTTCTCAAAACATTTGGAAACTCATTCCAAAACCACATTCTCTTTCAAAAACACACTTTAACATTTTCTTTCAAAACCTTTGGAATTCATTTTCCAAAACATATATTTTCCATACTTGGGATTGCTTCCCAAAATCACACTTTCAAATTCACATTTCTAACCAGATCAAGCCTAAAACACAGTGCCTCACGGGCTCAAACCGAATCATAAATACAGGCTGGCAACTGGTAAAAACATCATCATCATTTCATTTCAGGATTTTAGGACTATTTAATAAGTCAAATCTTGACCAAACCACATTTCTTTTTCTTTATTCATTTCCACTTTTCTTTACTGTTGTTACCTTGATCAGGGGTAACAAGGCGCACAAGCAGTAGGTGAGGACATCCTTCCCCTACCTTCCTGCACTGCCGTGGTGAAATTCCCTGTGCGGGATGTCACTCCCCTGCCAACGGCCTCAATTTCATTTTCATATGTGCACGGGGATACGTCTCTGTCTGACGCCCCATCGGTGACCCGAACAACTAGGTCCAATGACCCAGGCTCAGCCTACACCATCGGTGACCCGAACAACTAGGCTACAAAACCTAGCTCAACCTACACCATCACGAGCTCGGTGACCTGAACAACTAGGTACAACGATCCAGGCTCAACCTACACTGTCGGTGACCCGAACAACTAGGTATAAAAACCCAAGCTCAGCCTACACCGTCTCAAGCTCGGCAACCACATTATTAGTGTTCCATTTCAAAACTCTTTAAACTTTCTCTTCGAACCATTTATCATTTCATTCTTTTCGTTACAGGACTCTATTTCCTTGCAACACCTGACCCTCCACTGGGGTTCCAAACTCAAGCCATGAGAACCATGCTTAAAATCATAAATTGGGTCTCATGCCCAAAACCACACAAAATCAACCTTTCATTCATTTATGGGATTAAAATAAAAAATCACGCCCAAATCTATTTATTTGGGTTCCACATTCCTCCATGTCATTACACGGGGAAAACATCATTAACACATACTCAACATACCATTAAAATCATTTATCCTTCATTTAAATCCACATTTATGCATACCTGGTTCAGGGCAAAAACGACAGACCGAAAACCCATGAATCAGTCGATCGGGTGTTTTCAGTTTGCCGATATCATGTATCTGGCTAAATCTGCAAGGATTTCGGCATACCGAATTCCCCGTAGATAGGGCACACCCCTGTTTCGGATGGCGGAATTCACCCAAAGTGGGAGTCCCGATCGGACCCACCAAACATACATCAAAAATTTCCATAAATTCATAGGGCGTAAACCCCTGAGTCTACTTCAAAACCCCTCAAACCATTCACGATTCCATCCACCACATAGTTCATACGAAAATCATAATGGGAAGGGGCTCAAGAACGGCTACTATAGCCTTCAACCCCAAAATTACATTTTCCCCACAAATCAATCCTAACTGCATGATATCTATATTCTCATGCTATAAGACACATTCCCAGTCATTTCATGATTTTTCCACAATTTTCATGCATTTTACATCATTATCTTCCAAGGAAGCAATAATGATAGAAGGGAGGGATCGCGTAACTCTCTGGTGGCCTACGCGACTCCAGCGAGTTCACCACACCCCGATGTCGCCTCAGAGAAGCTCCGGTGAACCTCAGCCCCAGTGGAAGCACCCACACGCAGACCCTCCTCCTCCCAGCTTGCACGCCATTGCTTTCTCTCCTTTTCTGTTCGTTTCTCGCCACACTCTCCCTCTGCCCACTCATGCCTCCCTCTCTTTAACTCCGCCACCACTCGCTTGGCACCGGCCATCCATCCCGTCGGAAGGGACGGGGAGGCACGGGCCTCCGTCGCTGGTGGCATGGCTGTGGAAGAAGAGGAAGAAGAAGACGGGAAAAGGGTGGAAGGTCATGGCTCGTGAGAGAAAGAAAAAAGGAAGGAGAAAAAGAAGTAGAGAAAATGAGGAAAAGACTGGCACGCAAACCGAGGCGACTGTGCATCCTCAAACCGAACTCCACATTGGTCCCAAATCAAAACCAGGTGAACAGAAAGCCAACCACAAGCTCACACATCCAAGAAACAATAGATTATCCATTAATAAACCATTTAAGCAAGATTACAATTAATTACATGGTTTACAAATAGAAATGGATAATCAGGCCCAGATGTCACAACCAGAGAACTAGAGGGACCTTGTAGCCGTTGGATATTCCTGTGTGGAAGTGGGAGCACATTTCGATGGACTTCGTGACTGGTTTACCGCGGACTCAGAGGAAGAACGACACCATGTGGGTAATCGTGGATCAGCTAACCAAGTCTGCTCACTTCTTGGCCATTCGGTTGAAGCTTTTGATGCACCGTTTGGCGGAGTTGTATGTATCCGAGGTGGTGAGGCTGATGGTGTTCTCGTGTCCATCATGTCAGATAGAGACACGAGGTTTACCTCAAGGTTCTGGAGAACCTTGCAGGAGGCCTTTGGCACCATGCTCAACTATAGCACAGCATTTCGTCCTCAGTCGGATGGTCAGACAAAGAGGACTATCTAGACACTGGAGGATATGCTCAGAGCATGTGCCTTAGACTTTCATGGGAGTTGGGAGGACCATTTACCGCTGATTGAGTTCACCTAAAACAATAGTTATCACTTGAGCATCGGGATGGCGCTGTACGTAGCTTTGTATGGTAGGCCATGCAGATAGCCGATTTGCTGGAGCGAGGTGGGCAAGCGTCAGTTGATTGGTACTGAGCTTGTGCAGCTGTAAGCAGACAAGGTGGATCTAATCCGGAGCAGGCTGTTGGCTGCACAGAGTTGGTAGAAGAGCTATGCTGACAGGAGGCGGAGACAACTAGAGTTTCTGATGGGAGACTATGTGTTCCTAAAGGTGACGCCGACCAAGGGTGTCATGAGGTTCGGGAAGCGTGGCAAGCTGAGCCCCCGCTATATTGGCCCGTACCAAATCACCCAAAGGATCGGTGAAGTTGCTTATCAGTTGGACCTACTACCAGAGATGTCGTCTGTGCACGACGTGTTCCATGTCTCCATGCTGAGGAAGTGCCTGGCTGACACATCTCATGTGATCCTAGTTTAGCCAGAAGGGCTCCAGGAAGATCTGTCCTTTGTGAAGGATGCCGTCGAGATTGTTGACCGCAAGAAGCAGGTGCTGCGGAACAAGGTAATTCCGTTGGTTTTGGTGCAGTGGCAGCATCATGGAGCCAAGGAGGCCATGTGGGAACGTGAGGAAGCCATCCTAGCCCAGTACCTGTATCTTTTTGCCTAGTGATTTTGAGGGCGAAATCTTCTTTTAAGGGGGTTAGGATGTAACACCTGTAAAATTTATTTTGTAATTATTTACATTTTATGAATTTTATTCCTGGACGAGTGTTACTGTTCCAAGGCCTATTGTGTGGTTTTGTGCTTTTCAGCTTGGGCCTCGTAGGCCGGCATCTGTTTGCGTGTCCCTGTGCATGGTTTGGCACTATGCATTGTGGCACTATGCTTGTGGGCCGGGGTGTGGGTTGGCGTGGGGCCCGCGCTTATGGGCTATTGGCTGTGGCCAGTGGTTGGTGCGGGGGGCCATTGGCTCGTGCCTTGGAGCTGGCTGTTGGGCTGTGTGCGACGAGGCTAGAGGGTAGTCGAAGACCAGCTGGTATGCATGTGCCGGAGGTTGGTGGGCAGGTGCACAGCGACCATTTCCCCCGTTTATATAGCGTGTGCATGGGGCAAGTGTTCTCCGACACACCGGAGCCCCAGCCTTCTTCTCTTCCCTTCCTTTCCTCCTCTCTTTGCCCCCTCCACTATTTCTCCATCTTCTTCTTCACTCCTCCTTTCGCTGTGGGTGGGTGTAGGAGACAGAGAGAAACCAAAGAGTGGGAGATGGGAGGCGGTGGCTTGCGACGGCTTGTGATGGCCTGGGAAGCTCTAAAGCGACGTCCCTGAGGTCGTGGAGCTTGAGTGGAGTGCTCCTATGGCTGTGGTTGCGCTGGAGTTCGTCGTAGTCGGCCAAAGATCGTCGGAGGTCATTCCAAGTACGTATCCGCAATTTAATGTGTAGAAATCATGTAAAATGGTTGAAATGCCTAGGATGCATGTAATCTAGGCTAAATTTAATGTTTTAGAATTTTTGGGAATTTATTGTGGCATTTATGAGTATTTATGGATGTTGGTGTGTTTTGGGTTATTTCGACCCTTCTGCCTTTGCGATTTTATATATTGATGCATGGTGAATGGATTTTGGTTTTGTTTGTTAGGTTTGGAGTAGACTCCAGGGTCTACCACATATTCTTTATTTGAGTTTTTCGGTGGTTGTTGGGGGGTCCGATCGGAGCTCCCACCCCAGTCGATTTCAGGGTGCCTTGATACTAGTCGCCTGAATTTTGATAGAAGACTAGGGGCACGGGCCGATTACGGGGGCCACATGTGTGGGTTCGGCAGCAGTTCTGGCCCCTGGTCCAGGCTCTGTTGGCGTTCAGACATAAGTGCCAAGGGGGTGGGCCAGACGCGCTCTCCACATGCGCAGGTCTGCCAACCATTTTGGGGGTTTTTCCTGCGTTTTTGGAAATGCATTTTAATGTAGTGGTTTTCTAGATTGGTTTGTATTGTCCCTGTGAGATGGGATTGTGGACCGTCAGTGGTGGCCCCTTGGGATACCTGATGTGCCATTTTGTCGAGGCTTTGGAAAAGTTTTCAAAGATATGGAAATGATTTTGGAAAGTGGATTTCAAAGAAATAGTTGACCTATTTTGGAAAATGTTTTCCCGGTTTTCTGTGTGCGGGCAGAGACAGTGTGGGATCGTGTCATCGAGACCAGGGAATGTGACGACATTCTCGGGTGGTCGGGCACGACTCCCTGGTTGAGTTTGAGGGTCGAAATACCTAAGGCTGAGGGGCGTCGGGTCCTGGAGGTATGAGACTCCTTGACTGTCGTCTCAAGACTAGGGCTAAGGTCCACGGGTTGAGGTGTCTTGTGGCATGATGGGGAGGTATGATACTCCTGCTGTCGCTGTGAGCACTGAGGCTCGGGTTTCGTCGAGTGTGGAGGTATGACATACCCTCCGAGCACCATGTGTTGAGGACGCCCTGAGGAGGTAGACCTTATGGTGGCCAGTGTAGGTGGGACACGTTCCCCATAGCTGGTAGCATCATGAGAGGTAGGACAGCCTTCCCAAGGAGGGGTTGGCTTTGTGAGGGTTCTCCATAGAGGGAGAATCATGGGATGGTGGTTGGCTCCTGTACAGGGTGGCACACCGTGACAGTCCAGAATGTCGTAGATGCTCCTCGGTGGACTGCTTGTGGCCAGAGTTGGGTTGCCTAGCGCCGGGCTTCGCAACTCACTGTGTGTGGTTCTAGCCATTAAGGGCCTTTGCTTGTAGTTTTGGGCTAATAGAGCCCCAGTTGTGGTTTTGGCCGATGTAGGCCTGGTTTGTGAGGTTTTGAGAAAATGGTTTGTGTAGACACCCCAATTTTCTGATTTTGTAGAATGGAGATGTGGTGGCTGAGCTCTAACCCTCATTAGGCCCATTTAATTCATGGAAGCCCACTTGAGCCCATGAAGGCCAACATAGGCCCATTAAGACTGAATTGAGCCTAAAGCCCATAAAGGTCAATAATTCAATTTTTTTTCCCTTCAACCCAACATTTTATTCATCCTTACCATATACATTAAATCATCTTATCATTTAATCCAATCTTTTTTGCCAAAATCAGACCACTTCACTGAACCCATTTTCCTTCACCATCTCTCACGAATCAGCCACTGGATCGTTCCTTTATGCGGATTTGATCAATTTGACTCGAGCCCCGTCGATCCAGCCAGCAAATTGGAGCATCTCCAACCACAAGATGCGTCGCCGGAGAAGCTCAAATCGCCGTTCATCCTGTCGACGAGCAAGGGAACAGACCGGAGCACATGGGGGACAGTCATTCGCTGTCTGTTGACCTGTGGTAACGGCGGTCGGAGTTCGTTACCCAGTCTATTAGGTGTCGCACGCCTAGTCGGAGGACTCTATTGGGTTTCTAACTGCCTATATAAGGAGGAGAGGAGCCAGGCTTTGAAGAAGAGCCACACACCTTCAGAGCACACGAGAGAACTGAGCATTGAGAGCGAGAAGGAGAGGAGCAGAGCAAGAACTGTCGTGGAGGAGGAAGGAAGGCATTTCCAGAGCTCCGGCGAGGCAACTATAGCCAGGTCCACACTGATTCTCTCTTAATTGTTTGCATTCTGATCTTCTAGTCCTCCTTTTCTCTTCCTGGAGCATTTCCAAGGGATTTAGAGCGATCCGTTGGCTAGCGGCGCTCCGCCGTGCCTCGCCGTCGCCACACTCTGGCAACAGAGGTGGGCGGGCAATCCAGAGAAGCTTCTGGACCTCCGAGCCCTCTCTCCTCCTCCTCTGGCCTCTCCGGTGCTTCTCCTCCACTCGCATTGCCGTTCCGCCGCTCCAGCCCCAGAAACCCTCCGTCATGTCCCACGAAGCCTCTGGAATCACCAGGATCACGCCACAAGCCTTAGATCACTCCAGCAGTGTCGCTCGCCGGAGGAAGCCATGGCGGCGACGGTCGGGCCACCACCTCGCTCCACCAGCATCCGGACCGCTCCAAAGGAAGCCCCGAAGCGTCACACAACCACCAGAAGCCTCAGAGCAACCGTGCCTCAGCCTCTGGAGTCCCCTTCTTCCCCAGCGACGATGCCAGAGTCCCGCAACGACGGAGGAGGTGGGGAGGCCTTTCCCACCGACCGATCGCGCAACGACTCTAGTGGATCTCTCTCTTTCTTTCCCCTCTTGCTTCCTGTGGGGTCTGATCTAAGATCAGACCTCCAGAGGCCCCCCTCTAGCTTCCTCTGACTGTCGTCGACGGCGAGCTCCACCGCCGGTGTCGTCGTTTCTTTTTTATTTCTTTTAAAAACTTTAAAAAAAAATTTAAGTAAAATCCAAAAGTTTATGCTTTTATTGCAAATAGGTCCTTCTGGAATTACTTTTGTCCTTTTATTACATTTAGGTCCTTCCATCATTTTTTCCAAAATCTTTCGAATAAAGTTTTAACTGAAAATATTACATGTTTTACCCTGAACATTTAAAATAATGTTTTCTATGTTTAAAACTTTAATAAAAGCCCTCTAGAGTTTTTTAAATGTATTTTGTTTCAAGCAAATTGCATAGAAGACCCTGGATTTCCTTGGAATTTTTCTGACAGTTCATTTTTACTACGAAAATTGCATATCAGCCCTCACACTTCTCAAAATGTTTCTGAATGCTCATTTTTTATGGTTTAATTGCATGTAAGCCCCTGCATTCTTCTGAAATCACCCAAGATGCATGTTTTTGCTGGTTAATTTGCATTTAGATGCCTGGACTTTATTGAAACTTTTTTGAATGCTCATTTCATTGGTTTATTTGCATTTAAACCCCTAGAGTGTTTAAATTGCATTTTAACCCTCAGACTTTACTGAAATTCTTCTGGATGCTTTTTTCTACTAGGCAATTTGCAGTTTAGCCCTTGTACTTCATTGACTTTACTCTGATTGCCTGTTTTTAGGGGTAAAATGACCATTTTGCCCCTGAAACTTCCTGGATCATTTCTAAGACACTTTTCTTGCATTTTTACCCTGAATTTCCACTGAATTGTTTTCAATGCATGTTTTAGTGGTAAAATTGCATTCTGACCCCTAAGGAACTTCATTTTGACTAAGGATGCACATTTGGCCCTCGATTCTTCATAATTGCAGAGAATGTGTTTTCCTATGTATTTTCGATGATTTGGGCTTCTGAACTTCAGTTTTCCTCGGAATTTGGGCTTTTTGCACAAAACCCCCTAGACTTCTCATATTTGCATTCACACTTGCATTTTGAATGACTTTTCACATCTTTTTGCACAGATTTTCTTGTCATTTCTTCCCGGTTTTGCGTATGTTTTCCTAGCTTGATTCCAGCTTGGTTTCTCCCTGTTTTCTGGATTTTCCTCCGTTTTCCGTGGTTTTCACTTATTTTGGTTTTCCATCGCCCGATGGCGTACAGTAAAAGGCTTACAAAGCCGACATGGTCCCGAAACGAGGATTATTTTCCCCTTTTTGATTTTCTCGGATTTATCCCAATTTTCGCTGTTTTGCGAGACGCTTTCCAAGAATTTCAGGATTTTCACGATTTTCCTCATCGCCCAAGGGTGTACAGTAAAGTGGCATTAACAATGCCTACATTTGACCCTCGGATTAACTTTTCCCCTAGATTCCTTTTCTTTGCTTTGATTTGGCATGTTTTTTAGTCATCTTCATGCATGAGCATATAGAATAAGCAAGCATACATTTAGCAGACCATTGGCAGTAGGAAACCTAGAAAGACCGAGTTTTCTCGGGCGCATGGGGGTGCCTAACCCCTTCCCCATGCGTAACCAAAATCCTTACCCTTTCTCT
>JAMKQA010017229.1:0-10585 GCA_024699735.1 Posidonia australis | reverse complement strand
GAGAGGGGAATCGCGGGACGGTGATCACCCCTGCACAGGGTGGCTTCACCGTGGCAGTGCAGAATGCTGGGAGTGGCTCCTCGGTGGACTGCGTGTAGCCAGAGTTTGGTTGCCTGGCGTCGGGCTTCACGACTCACTGTGTGTAGTTTTGGCCATTGAGGGCCGTTGTTTGTGGTTTTGGGCCAGTGGAGCCCTGTTTTGTGGTTTTGACCAGTGTAGGCCTAGTTTCTGAGGTTTTGAGAAAAGAGTTTGCGAAAGAAATTTAAAAGAAAAATTGATTATGGTTTTGTTTTCCGCGGTTTTCGTAGGGTGCGTACTGGGTGACTTTGGTCACTCATGCGTTTTCCTTGTGATTTTGTTCGCAAGTGCAGGCATGCGATTGGTTTAGCGTAGTGCATATAGTCTAGAATCTGCTAGCCGCACACACAGGTTCCTGGTGGTTAGATATTTTACTGTTTAGCTTTAGTTTTCCCGTAATTTAATTTGTTTAAATTATTGTGGAAATTTTGAGGCGTGACAGTAATACTATTCGTATTACAATACAGTGATACTACAAATAGATTAATTAGTAAATGGTTTATGAAACAGTATTATGATTTTAGTTAGGAACAACGGTAGTGCAAAAAACACTAATAAAACTCGAACCTGTAAATCTGAGAAGACGTGAACTATCAATGGTGAAACGATTCCAAAGAAAAAGTTCAACGAATGCAACGGAAAACTACAATATAATTAACACGAATAAAACATGAAATCTAAATTATATGCTCCTTATATGTTAGTTACTTTCAAAACTTTAAAAATAAGGAAAAAAATCATGACAAATTAACGTAGAACCACACATTAACCATTTAAATTATAACATTCCAAAAACATCACCAATTAACTACCAAATACCTTTTACAAAAAAACCTTTCAAATTTCAAATTCCCTAAATTTTGTGCCATTAGAAATCTATATAATTATGAATTAACATTTAAAAAATATAAATGCCCTAATTTTGTGCAATCTTAAAACCACATAACTACCTATTACACACTAAATCTATGATATTGAGCCATTAAAAATCTATGTAATTACCAATTAGCCTTCCAAGAAATTTAATTTTCCTAAAATTTCGTAACTTTACATGTTACTGTTTTATAACTAAAATTACTAAGAAATCTATGTAACACTGTCTACGTTCTAGACGTAATTTAAACGTAATTTTAGCTATAAATTACGTCTAGTCCCTAAAATTTAGCCTTCCATAACTGACATCACTAAAAATAGCAACTACCAATTACAAATAAAGATCTAGATAGCTGTGTAATTATTGATTTCACCGTAACTGACATCACTAAAAATAGTAACTACCAATTACAAATAAAAATCTAACAGATTTACTGTTTAAAAAAAATAAAAACACAAAACCACTATGCTAACATTAACGGTTTTAATACTTATCATTAGATCACAAATCAATGGTCCTCATGCATCTTCTATATAGATTTTCATTATCCTCTAACATGGTATTAAGAATCTAACCCTAATTCCTCCAAATTTTTTTTATTTTCCACCAACTCTCCTCTTCCAGTTTTTCCTACACCGTCAACCCTTTCTTCCTTTCTCTACGTCCCCAGCCTTGTTAACCACTGTCAATGCCTCTGCTACCCTTCCCAATTGTTGCTAAGCCCTCCTTTTTCTTCGATTGCTCCTCCCTCCTCTGCTAACCTCTCCTTTCCCTTCCAACAACTCCTACAGCCTTTGCCATCGGTTAAGAATGCTTGTATAGGCTGTGTGACTCTCTCCACCTATCATAGGGCTTGTGTTTAGCCCCATATATGCCTATTGTGTGCAGGTTGTAGTCTGATTACGTTTTAATCAGACCAATTTCCTCGTTGGTATACTCCAATTGCAATAGTTCTCCATCCATGTGATTCTGCATGTGCCTTCTCCCCTGACACGTGTGTTGGTTGTTACACATTTCTATTTGTGTTGTAGTATTTGCACTTTGTTATGGTTTCTGGCTCCACGTACAACCCATCCGGCCCATCTCATGATTCCTGGGTGCAAAAATCTGTGTGATACAATGGTAAAACTCAGTGGTAAGAACTATCTTCTCTAGGCCAAAGCATTAACGATATTCCTTAGGACTCACAAGAAGTTGAAACACATCACAGAAGATCCTCTATCTTCTTAAAGATTATGAAGACTAGTTTATTGCCAATGGTGGTGTTATTTCATGACTTGTGAATAGCGTGGAAGAGTATATTGCTTCAGAAGTCATGTTTGCCACCCCCACTAAGAGAATCTGGAACACCCTAAAGGAGACATAGTCATGTCAAAAACATTTCCTGAGTGTTTAAGATCTATGAATAATTCTTCTTTTTACAGTAGGATGATTGCTTTCAGGTATTGTATACATCTCTTCGTACTTTAATGAACTCGATGTTCATCAATCCCTTGTCTTTGATGTGATCATTATGCAGGAGTACTGTAAATGTTTGGTTGTGGCTAAGTTTCTATCGGCCCTTCACCTAAAGATTGCATCTTCGGTTCGTGGTCTGATGTTTGGTTCTGAGATAGTTCCTTTGCTCTCTTCTATGTTGGTTAAGTCCATTGCATTTGTATTGTGACACCGTCTCTTCCTGATCAATCAAACCATGATTAGTTCTACTCGTGGTCGTAGTAAGGGACATGGCCAAAGATGTAACTCAAAGGAAAGTCGTGCAATTAGGAAGTGTAATCACTGTAGTCACCCTAATCGCACTTTTGACGAGTGCGAGGATAAGTTTGGTAGACCGAAATAGACGCAGAATGCTACGACAGGTCCCTTTAGTGATACAAAGGTCATCCCAGACACAATTGTAGTTTTAGGGGCAGAATATGAAAGGTTTCTGTAGTTCCAGGCCAATTAATAGTTCGCTACCACTACTCACATCTCCATCACAGGTACTAATGCCCCTAGAGTCTCTAGGGATAATTCCTGCATTATAGATTCTGAGACAACTACCAATATGTCTGGTAATCGATATCTCTTTACATATTTGTCTCGTTTGCCAGAACTTCATTCTGTTTCTATTATAGATGCTAAGTTATGTTCTATTGCTAGTGAAGGAGTTGCTCATGCCTCTTTATCTCTTCTTCTTGACAAAATTGTTTATATACCTAATCTGTTAATTTACTATCTATTAGTGCTATTACAAAAATCCTATAGTATTCAATAACCTTTTTCCTATATCATTGCATTTTTTCAAAACCTCACGTTGGAGAAAAGGATTGGTTTAAGTTGTGAATGTAGTCGTGGACTATACTTGCTTATTCGTGATGTGTTCCAAAGGGTTTGTTGTCTTCTCTTTCTGCACAGGAGTTGTCTTTCCCTTGACATTATTGTCTTAACCATCCCTCACTTCATAAGCTTCAACAGGTTTTACTATGGTTGTCAGTTGAGTCTATTGAATGTGAGTCGTGTCAGTCAGGTAAGCATAATCATGCTACCTATCGTCATTTGTCTAGGTTTGTCATTGATAGTCTTTTTTATTTGATTCATTAAAATATTTGATGTCCTTCTCATGTTGCATCAGTCTCTGGGTTTCAATATTACATTGTCTTTACTAATAATTATTCTCGAGTGTCTTAAATGTACTTGTTAACAAGGCTCTAAATATTGGTTTCGTGCTAGATTTCAAATGTCAACATGTCGATATTATGTTAGTGGAAATACGGTAAAAAAATCCATATTTGTTCACAAAACTTCTATGTCAGTGTTGTGACGGTTAATTGAAAATAAAACACATGTCAGTAAAATTTTAACGATATGTGTTGACATTTGGTACTGTGCTTGCTGACTCCAAAGATTTTTCATCCTAATAATGCATTGGAATTTATTTGTTAGAGGAAAACAAAGAGATAAGCCTTTTTAATTAACTCTATGTACATATATATAGTGATTAAGGTATCCATATAGAGTAAACCCATCTACTAACTCTAACACTCCTCCTCAGGCTGAAGTATACAAATTAACTATGCTCAGCTTGTTACAAAAAGATTTGAAAAGACCAACAACTACAGCTTTAATAAATACATCTGCAAGCTGAGTAGAGGAAGTAGTAAAAGAAGTAGTGATCAAGCCATCCATAACTGCATTTCGTACAAAGTGACAATCCACCTCAATGTGTTTGGTTCTTTCATGAAACACTGAATTATTTGCAATGTAAATGGCTACTTGGTTATCACAGAGCATAGGCATGGCCTTCTTGAGAGGAAAGTCAATCTCAGTTAGGAAGGATCTAATCCACCTCATTTCGCATGTCGTTTGGGCTATAGCTCTATATTCCACTTCAGCACTTAAACGAGAGACAACATTATGTTCCTTGCTTCGCTAGGTAACCAGATTGCCTCCTACAAATGTACAGTATCCAGAAGTTGATTTTCTATCACCTCGGTCGCTTACATATCCAGAGTCAGAATAACTAGAAACATCCAGATGATCATGGCAACTGTATCGAAGACCTTGGCCAGGAGCATTCTTCAAGTACGACAAGATTTATAAAGATGCTTTCCAGTGTACTTGCCTAGGCTGGTGCATGAACTAACTAACCAGACCAACTGCAAAGGTAATATCTGATCGTGTCACTATAAGATATATCAATTTCCCAACAAGACACCTGTATCTCCCTACATCCTCAAGAATCTCAGACGACGTGTCTTATAAATCCAGGCTAGAATTAACTGGAGAACTGGATGGTTTGCACCCAAGCATACTTGTTTCCTTTAGCAGGTTAAGCACATACTTTCTTTGCGATAAGAATACTCCATCTTTAGCATGAGCAATCTCTATTCCTAGGAAGACCTAGGTCTTCCCAGATCTTGTCACAAAATGCTTCTTAAGGAATGCTCTATTTTCATCAATCCCCACTCTATCACTACTAGTAACTAGAATGTCATCTACATAGACAACCAAAATAACACAACCTGTAAATCTCTATCTAATAAATACTGAGTGATTAGAGTTGCATCTCCAAAAGTCAAATTGTGTTACAATTGTACTGAATCTATTGAACCATGCACGCAGACTCTATTTGAAGCCATATATTGCTTTGTTTAACCTGCATACATGTGCCTCTCCCTAAGCAACATACCTAGGAGGTTGCTCCATAAAGACTTGCTCAAACAGATCACCATATAGAAATATATTTTTAACATCTAATTGATACATGAGCCACTTCTGATTGACTGCCACAAAGAACAATATACGAATAAAATTGAAGCGGGTTACGGGAAAAAAATAAGTCTCAAAATAGTCAACTACATATGTTTGTATGAAACCACGTGCCACAAGACGAACTTTATAGTGATCAACTGTGCCATTGGAATTGTATTTAATAGTGAAGACCCAACGACAGCTAACAATTTCAGTATCAACAGGTAGTGTGACAAGATCCCAGGTCTCACAAGATTGTAAAGCAGACATTTCTTCATCCATGATTGCTTTCCATTCAGGTATTTGTAACACCTCCTGATACGTCCTAGGTACAGAAACAAATGGCAAAAATAAAGCAAAAGTCTGATATATAGGATGTAAATAATCATAAACAACAAAGTTAGAAATGGGATGTGTAATACCATGAGTACCTTTTCGAAGGACAATCAGAAGGTCAAGGTCAGAAACAGGGGCAGGAGAAGAAATAAGAGCAAAAGGGGCTGAACCTGCATCAGTAGAAGTAGATTGATCGAAACCTTGAACTAATGATGGTGGTTGCTGTCATGATCGTCTAGTATAAACCTGTAAAGGAAGAGAAGTTGAAGATGCAAACACAGGCAGAGTAATAGACTCTGTAATAGGGACATCTAGTGGTAGAGAAAGCAATGGAGAGCTGCAGAAGAAGAAAAAAAAGTGTCTTCAAAGAATGTGACATCTGCAGAAATATGATATTTTTGACTCACTAGATCAAAGCAGTGATACCCTTTCTGAGTCCAAGAATGCCCGACAAACATACACCGGATAGACTTGAGAGAAAACTTATCCAGATTCAGGCGAGTATCCTGAACAAAACATATGCACCTAAAAACCTTTGATGGCATAGGAAAAAGAGATTTCTGGGGAAATACAAGAGAGTGAGGAATGCTACCATGAACAGAGGAAGGCATTCGATTAATGAGATAACATGTTGTAAGAATCGCATCAGTTCATAACTGCTGAGGAACTTTCATTTGGACCATGATTATTCTAGTCACATCCAATAAATGACAGTGTTTGCGTTCGATCAATCACACCATTCTATTGCAGAGTTCTAGGGCATGAGATTTGATGTAGGATTCCTTGAACTTCACACATACGAGAAGCAACACATTGAACATATTCAAGAGCATTATCAATGCGAAACACACGTAATGGTTCAGAAAATTGAGTTTTTATTTCATTCAAAAAAAATTGGATAACATTGACTACCTGAGTGCGATCCTTTAGAAGATAAACCCAAGTCATTCTAGAAAAATCATCAATAAAATACCTAAAACCCTAACTAGACTCAATACGACACGGACCTCGCACATCACAGTGAACCAATTCCATGAGAGTACAACTTCGTTTGTCCTAACATGCAGGATATGAGGATCGACGATGTTTCCCAAGTTGACAAGACTCACGCTGGAAATTATTGACGGATATGGACTCTGGTAAAAGACTCTTTAACTTCTCAAAAGACGAGTGATCAAGACAACAATGCCACAAAAAAGATGACTCAATAGTGGACACTGTATAAGCAGATGTAGTAGGTGTCGTGCGACCACTAAAGTAGTATAAATCATTTCGCTCAGGTCCTGAACCAATCTACTTCCTAGTCCGTAGGTCCTATAATGAAAAGATGAGTGGGAAAAAATGTTACTGCATAGTTATAGATTTTGGTAAATTGGCTAACAGACAGTAAATTAACAGGAAATTTTGATACATAAAGAATATCATACCAAGTAAGGTTGTTGGAAAGAGACACATTTCCTTGTCCGTGGACTGATGAACGTGTTCCATTAGCAACCGTAACAAAGAGGGTAAAAACAGAAGTAATTATGGAAGAAAAAGGATGGCGAGTACCGAACATATGCTTTGACGCACCTAAATCAACTACCCAATCAACATTAGAAGTCGTGAATAATGCTAACATACCTGATGGAGTAGCATGTGTAGCAACTGTAGTAGTCTGTGACTGAAGAAAGTAAACATACTCTGCCTAAGAAATTGTCACAATATCATCGGAATTGGGAGGAGGCTCAGAAGTATCTTCAGTAACATTATTAGCCCAGTCGGGCTTGTTAAATTTTGTCCAACACCGATCTAATGAGTGATTCATGTGACCACAATGATAACACTTAAGATTACCCCTACGATTGCCACGTCCTCCACCAGAATCACGGTCCCTTCCACGACCTTAATCACGACCACAGCCAAATACAACTAAGGTAGATTGATCGCTATGCATCGTAGGAGTCGCAGTGGAAACACGTCGAACACGAGAGAAGGCAGATGTCAATGACGAGACGGAATCAACACCAAGAATGTGGCCACGCACCTGAGAGGCAAGCTTGAGACGGAGTATCGATAAAAATTTCATAACTGCAAGCTTTTCTCTATACTGACGCATAACCTGAACATCAGGAACCAAAGGCTGAAGAATTTCAAGTTCATCCAGAAAAACCCAAATAAAAGTATATACATTCTGAACAGACTGATCTTTTTGCTGTAAAGAGAAGAACTAATCATATATCTCAACAACCTAGGCAATATTCTTGTCTTGAGCATAGGTGACTTTCAAGGTATCTCAGATTGTTTTGGCAGTAGGAAGCATAACTACATTACAAGAAATCTAAGACTCCAAGTTATTTAACAGCCAAGTAATAACACCATAATCATAAGCTAACCAGTCATCGTACTCCGTAGACTTTAGATCATGAGTAACATGCTTGATTTTTTTATAGACTCTCAGAAAAACCTGAATAGACTTTACCCATATAAGATAGTTTTTACCATCAAGTTTGACAGACGTCCCACTGAGGGCATGTAGCATAACAACCTCAAAAGCAAAGACCAAGGAAGAGGCTATAAATGCAAGAGTACGTGGAAATACAGATAATAACAACAGGAAGATAGTAATGTATCACATAAAAGAAGAAATTGTAATAGTAGTAGAGAGAAAAACACAACCTAGCAAACCATCCCGAGCAAGTAACGAGGACTGTTCACGTCACCGGAGGGAGAAGAGAAGCTCGTCGAAAGAAGAGGAGATCAACAGGTAGGAGGTCCTGAGTGGCCTCAAGGGTTGGCCGTGCACCACCGACGGTAAGAGAGGCTGACTTGGTCGACTGTGCCGACGGGAGAGGCCAACGGTGGCAGGGGTTGACGGAACCGCAGAAGCTACCTGGAGGAGGAGACGACGACGGAGAGGGCCTGCGAAGGGAGAAGAGAGACCAACGAGGGTGCTAAAGGACGGGAGAGGTGCCAGGGGTGGCCAGCGGTGACAGGGAAGAGACTGGAAGTGGCCGACAACTGAAAAAGGGGATGATGGTGGGGAGAAGAAGACTATGGTTAGGGTTTGGTAAAAAAAAATATAATACTCTAATACCATGTTAGAGGAAAACAAAGAGATAAGTTTTCTTGATCAACTCTAAGTATGTATATATAGTGATAAAGGTATCCATATAAAGTAAACGGATATCCATATAATCACTATCGAATAACCCATCTAATAACTCTAACATTGTTCAAAGTGAAATCCATGATTTTTGTATCTTTTTGGGTATTTTGCATCAAACCACTTGTCCTCATACATTCCAGTAGAATGGGATTGTTGAGAGAAAACATCATCATATTTTGGATGTCACTCACACTATCGTGATTCAAATGAATGTTCCCACATTTTTTTAGTCTATATTGTCCTAATAACATCTTATCGTATTAATAGGATGCCATCCTCTATTCTGTTTGGTGCATTTCCGATTTGTCGTCTGTGTCAAGATAACACTTTGTTTCATCTACCTCCTCGTGTTTTTGGATATGTTTGTTATGTTCATAATTATTCACCTAGACTTGCAAGCTATCACCTAGGTCTCTCAAATGCATATTCTTGGGGTATTCTCAGACTAAGAAGGGCTATCACTATTTTAATCCAACTACAAGATGTTATATTATATCCGCTGATGTTACCTTTAGTAAGTCCACACCATTTTTTGCACCATCTTCTACCTTTGAGTTTCCTACTATGCTCCCTTAACCTACTCCTGTTGAGGATTCTATTTCTGATGTTAGTGATGGTACTCGTGTGACTTCTACTTGCCTATTATAGATATATTCTCGTCAAACATGGCAAACTCCCCCACATTCATTGTCAACTGATTCCTTTTCTACGTCAGTAGGTCCAACTCCCTCTAATTTAGATCTTCTTATCACTCTTCGTTGGGATAAGCAATCCATTACTACTCATTCTATTTTTTATTTTATTTGTTATAATCATCTTCACTCCACCTTTCACTAGTTTACCTTGTCTATCTCCTCTATGTCAGTACCTTGAAACCGCAAAGAGGTTGTTACCATTCTAAAGCAGAAAGCTACCACAAAGGAGGAAATGTAGGCGTTGAGGTCACGTGGTACATAGACTCTAGTTCATCGTCTAGTGGATACTTCAATTGTTGATTGTCGATAATTTTATTCCATCAAGTATAAACCAGATGGCTTAATGGATCGATACAAAACACATCTAGTTGCACATAGATTGACACAGACATTTAGTGTTAGTTATACTGAGACTTTCTCTCCTATAGCAAGATGAAATTCTATCCATGTATTGCTCTCCATTGCTATACATCGGACTTAGATAATGCATCAAGAGGAGAATATTGTTTGTCAACTCAAAAAGACGATTTGTGGTCTCAAGCAGAGTTCCAGATTATGGTTTGACAATAACATTGTTATGACAATAGGATTTTAAAGACGATTTGTGGTTTCAAGCAGAGTCCCAGAATACAGTTTGACAATAATATTGTTACGACAGTAGGTTTTTAAAGATGTGCAATTAATCACTCTATGTTTATCAGGAGACACACCATCGATAGTGTTGTTCTAGCTATATATTTTGACCGGTAGTAATCATGGAACTAAATGTCGGATAGTGTCGACGAAATTTCGCCGACACGTGTCGAAAACTGTAGGTAGGGAAACGATATTGCAGTGTATGTCGCGACTTACCTGATGTCGGACGACATGTCGGTGGGTGTCGGTGGACTTCGGTGGATGTCGGTGATTTTTTACTCATGTCGGTGATTTCAGTGGACAACGGGCTGGATATCCCTTCCCTGCAAGTCGACAAAACGCCCACCCGTGAGGACACCCGTGCTCCAGCCTGCTCCAGCCACGAGCTCTTTAAAATCAGCAGCCTCCAGCCTGCTCCGCAGACCGCAAGTTGCCCCGAGCCCTTCCTCCCCCAGCCTTCGTCCCTAGCCTTCGTCCCCAGCGCTGACGTCCCCAGCCCGTCGTCCGCAAGTTGCCCCGAGCCCTTCCTCCCCCAGCCTTCGTCCCCAGCGCTGACGTCCCCAGCCCGACGTCCCCAACCCGTCG
>JAMKQA010017228.1:0-13674 GCA_024699735.1 Posidonia australis | reverse complement strand
AAGTCTGGATGGAAATGAATGAGCTTGATTTTGGAAGAAGTTCAAATGTGGGTTGAGCCATTGTGGACTTTGGGCTTCATGGGCCTCCATGGGCCTATGTGGGCCTTGTGGGCCCCCATGGGCCCAAATGCATTAAAGGGGCCCTAATAGGTTAAATGGGCCTAAATAAGTCTTGTGTGCCCAAGTGGACTCAAATAGGACTCAATGGGCCTAAGTGGGCCTTCATGGGCCCAATTGGGTTTCCATGAATTAAAAGGGCCTTGATAGGGTTAGAGCTCAGCCACCACATCCTCATCCTGTAAAATTAGAAATTTGGGGTGTCTACACATCCCATGCATGCATTCATCCTTGTGTAGTTTTCCTCGTCTTTCCTATAAAAGACTAGGTGGCGACTCCCTATTTTCTTTTATCTTATCCTTGCGCCTTCGCCATCCATTGGCATGGCTGTGGTCTCCTCCCTACCCCTCCTCCTCTCCGGGTCGGGCGCACGCGGTCACACATTGCTTAACTTGTGCAACAAGTCAATCATCACTAAGCAAACAACACACACACCTATGGGAAAAGCTTCCAACGATTCTTTCCAGTCCTCCTCTAAACAAGGCATTAGCCTTAGTCCTTGTGTTGATCACTACTGTGTTGGATCTTCTGTTATGTGTCTCCGAGAGTTGGCGATATATAGAGGGAAAATTTAAGGTTTGTGAGTTTCTATCTTTGAGATAAAAAAACAAATCCCTTTTTAGCTTCAACGTCTTTGTGATCGATAGAGGAAGCATGGGTCGATGGAACTTATATCGGTGCCCTAAAGGAAGGTCGATTCCTTATTCCACATTTTCTCTCATATATCTTTCCATGCAGGGAGCTCATCTTCCTCTTCCCCCACCTCTTCTCTGTGGAACAAAACTCAAAACTCTTGAGGCTCTGTTAGGGTTAACTCCAATGATAACCCAAATTTTAGTAATAACTCAAAGAGCAATACAAGGCATATTACTAATGATTTCTTCCCCAATCCTTTGCTACTCTCCCTTGTCCCCACATTCCAACAAGGACCCTTTTTTGGTAACACCTCATCTACCTGTTCCATAACTTTGTCATCCAAGCTCTATTAATCATACTGATTGCGATGGACAATCCTTATCCTATGATTTTGATTTAGCTACGTTTGAAATATCAAAGGTGAAAGTACATGATCCCCCAATAGGGGAGGAGACTTAAATCAAAGACTCTCTTCTATTTAACCCTCCATCTCAAAGTGGGTTTATGTTCCCCAATTACTTCTCTAGTGACTTTGGTTGAGGACACTGATTCAGATCTTGCTGAGGAAAACAAAGGAACTTCGGTGAATAATGATGTTGGATCATATGATCGACCTTGTAGATTATTTGAATCCATTTACTTCTACGATCATCTTGGGTCTGACAAACTCATTGCTTCATCATCGGTGAGCTTTTATCTGATCATCCATCGCCCTAATTTTTGGGAGATGAAGAGTTGAGAATCATCATTACACTGTGGTTCCCTAAGCTGTGGCTATCAAGATGACTGCCCAGGTACATGCATCAATTCAAATTCCAATACCTCTTTTATGTATAATGTTTCCAATTATTTAAGGTTTAATAAATCCATTAACTATAAAGGTTATGACAGTCTTCATTCCTTTTGGGATAATCCTTTATGTAATAATCCTCAAGTCGTTATTAAAGGCATTAATTCTGAGAATAATTCGAAGGTTAATGCGGAGAATATCAATATGTTGGACGATGCAAAATCTGTGTTGAATCTTCGGACATATATTGCCTCGATTACACCCCCTTCTCTTGAGACTTCTTCTCGCTACCACGAACATATAAAGGGTGATGCATGCCATAACTCATTTAATGTGTTGATTCATCAAGGATCTTCTTCAACTCTTCATCCTCAATTTTCTTCGAATTCTGTTTCTCCGTCTTTTAAAAACTCATCTCCTAGCATTCACACCAAAAGGAAGTCTAATTTTCGTTTCTCTCCTTTGGCCTCCCCTATCTCTAATAATCTGATTCGCTTTGAGGGTGTGGAGAAATTTCTCTGGACGACTGTCTCAGTAGAGACTTCTTCCACAAAGGCAATATTCTCCATACCTAGAACTGGGAGGAATCTGGTGTTGAGAAGGAAAATTCAGTCTCCATTAATACTTTACTGTGACAGAATTAATACGTGTTACAAGTGTGGTCTTCGAAGACATATTAAGTCTTACTGTTGATAAGGGTGTATGTTTTAACTGTAATTCGCTCAATCATTCTGTTATAATATGCAGATTTCCTTCATCTTGGCATCTAATGAAACCTGTGACCAACTTCACTTTTTTTCTACTTGTGTTATCATAACTCCTCACTCCCCCCAGTCAACAAAAAACAGGCTAGGGACCCATCTCTCTACCCATTGGTCCAATAATGTAGACTGAGAGATTCACGACTTTGTTAAAGGGAATTTTTTGATTAAGTTTCCTCCCCATCCATTAGAAACAACATTCTTAAAACTTACGGGTCATCACTAGTTTCCTTACCTGCCTCCTTTACGCCATGGTTAGTCCATTGTAGTGTAGTTTTCATCCTACGGGATAAGGGACTTTGAATTCGTATGGAGGATATTCCCACCACTTATGGAGTGTGCATTTATTTCATCAAATGGTTGAGGACTTTGCTGAACTCTTAGAAGTGGATTTAAGTATGGACAACGTCAAGTTACTAGGCTATGCCATAATGAGAATTAGGCTACACTCAGGAAAGGATCTCCCAGACGTTAGGTATTTTACCTTCACTAGGAATGTTTACCCCATTCGTTTTGTCGAAGTTGGAACATGTATTCTTCCTTAACCTTTTCTTAGGGAACCACCTCTTCATTCTTTTCTGAGGTCCTCATTTTGAAAAGGTCTTTACAAGGCCTTTCAAAAATAATAAATGGTGGAAGTGTGGCAAGGTTAATAAGGTGGTTCGATCTGGAAAAAATGCTTGAACCAACTTTTCTGATTGAGTTTCAAACTCACACAAGATGTCCCAAAATCCTATTCCTTCCTTAACCTCGGTTGGCCTACTCCCCAACTTAGTGTTCACTTCAGTGTTCGTATCGAGGAGAACCCAATTTCTTCTCAAGCATCTAATGTTTCTTCCTTAGCTCCAATTTCAGCAAATGTTATGGATCCTTTTACTCTTGTCAGTACAACTATTGTACCTTAAGCTAGTACTAATCCTGTTGATGTTCTTCAATTAATCCTTAACCAAGTAGAGAGTAATGATCTCTTTTTAAATGTGGCTACATCAAAATTTGTGGCCTTCAAGATCAAGGCTCGTAACTTAACAAGGAAAAGCTTAAAAGAGTATTGACTGTCATTGATAATATTAATGACGAGAAGTTGGAAAATATACTCTGTGAATCTAAACCTTCACAAGTGTCTCCCCAAACGACTATCACAGGTACTCCATTTACTTTAAATACATTGCAGACTTTTGAGCCACTTAGAATTGATGCTTCTAACCTTCCTCTCAAGTCTCTAGTTGTGCTTTTGATAAAGATGATATAGCAATAATGTTTTAACTTGGAATTCTTATGCATAGTTAACTGATTTTTGTGTTGGAATTGGTATTTCATTAGCTTTCGATTATGAAACTAGGGATTTTTTGGACTTAGTTTGATCTCAATAGTCATTACTGTCGATAAACCTTGATGATAATACTGTTTTGTGTGGAGTGCTTAGCAACTCTATGATTTTAATTCAAGTTTTAATTGATTATTTTGTCTTAGAACGTAAAGGACATTGGGAGTAGTTGCAAATGTCGGGAGATTAGAAACCAACTGTAGATTTAATTGTGATGTTTTAATTTTATGTGAGACAAAAATTGATTACCCTTCACCATCCCTTCTTCGTGCTATTAGTGGAAGAAAATTAAATTGTTGGGAAGCTCTACCTTCCCAAGGAACATCGAGTGGAATATTAATTGGATAGAATGCCATCCCATTTATTAAATTAGATACCATGATGGGAAACTTCTCTCTTTCACTAAAACTCTAGAACCATTCGAATACTTTTGAGTGGTGGCTTACGGAAGTATATAGACCTTGTACCACAGCATTCAAGATACAATTCCTAGCAAAGATGTGTCAATTACAAGATACTTTGAATAGTAATTGGATGATTGATAGTGACTTTAATATCACTAGATTCACGAATGAGCACTCTAATAGGTCAATACTCACGTAAATTATGACTAGTTTCAATAATTTCATTGCTTCGGTCAATCTTACTGATTTCTCCTTGAATAATTATTTATACACTTGATCCAACTTTCAGAGAAATACCATCATGGTTAAGCTGTATTGTAACGCCTCTAATTTCCATAATAATTTAAACAAATTAAATTATAAGAAATTAAAGCTAAACGGTAATATTTAAACAATCAGGGACCTGTGTGTGGGACTACGAGACTCCAGATATGTGTACTAAATGCCAACACATGCTTGCCTGCACCTGTAACTTAAAAACCACAGAGAAAACAGTGTGAGTGACAAAAGTCACCTAGCACGTACTCTACAAAACGACAGAAAGCAAAACTATAATAATTTTCCTTTAAAACCATTTCATAATCATTTTCTCCAAATCCGTCAAAAACCAGCAACTCAAGCCCAACAAGTCGAAAACCACGAAACGAAGCCCTACCAAGCCCAAATCACGAGAAACACGGCCCACACCGACCAAACCACACAGGCAAAGGCTCTATCAGTCCAAAATCATAAGCGATGTCCTCAATAGCTAAAACCACACACAATGAGTAGAGAAATCTGACGTTAGACAATCAACTATAGCCACAAGCAACCATCAAGGTGTCCTACATTACCATGGTGAAGCTACCCTGTACAAGAACAAGCATCGTCCTACGATTCTCCTGCCTAGAGAACCCTCACAAAGCCAACCCCTTCTGGGAAAGCATGTCTCTTAGGACACTGCCAGCTATGGAACACATGTCCCACCTACACTGGTCACCACAGGATACGTCTCCTTACAGCGTCCTCCACACAGTGCTCAGAAGGAAGTCTTATACCTCCACACCCGACAACACTCGAGCCTCAATGTTCACAATGATAGTAGGAGTATCATACCTTCCTGTCATGCCACAAAAAACACCTCAACCTGTGGACCACAATCCTAGTCTCGAAACAACAATCAAGGAGTCTCATACCTTTAAGATCCAACGAATCTCCACCTTAGGTATCTCGACCTTGATCTCAACCTGGGTAACACCTCCGACCATCCAACGAGTGTCATTACATCCCTTGGTCCAGATAGCACGATCCACGATCTCTTAGCCTACACACAAAAAACCAAGAAAATCATTTCCAAAATGGGCCATATCAATCCTTTGAAATCCATTTTTAAAATCATTTTATAGCTTTGGAAAACTCTTCCAAAATCTCTACAAAACCGGTGCATGAGGCGTCTCGCAAGACCACCACTGATGACTTACAATCCTATCTCAAATGGGCAAAACAAACTAATCCAGAAAATCCTTAAAAATCATTTCTATAAAAATCAACTTGGGCTTGATTCAACACGTCATTTTGAAATGGTAGACTAAATTAGGCTCAGGGTACCAGAACGATTGACCGAAATTTAAATCGAGCATTCAAAAATCCTTGATTTGGTCCATTGAAAAGGATTAGTCGATCGAATTGGGTACACGGTCAACACTCAAGGCTTGAAATGGCAGATTGAAGGGATTTAGTTGACCAAACCAGGGCTAGGAAGACCAAAACTGACAAAAAAACGACATACCAAAATAGTTTGGTAAGTTGTTTTCTGCGAAACTAGAAAACAACATCAAACCTCTGTCTAGCTCTTCTTTCAAATGGGACTGAGGGACGGGCCTACCAAACAAGTACGATAAAATCCATGTAAAACTTATATTGTAGATCTTCTAATCTACTCCCAAACCATACAAACAAAACACGATTCATCAAGCAAAGCTTTCGAAATGAAATCACAAAGCCGAAGAGCGCAGAAAAACTCAAAACCAAATCAACCACATTTAATGTCATAAATGTTATCAAAAATCACCATAGATTCACAATATGTTCTACGAATGTAAATTTACCTAGTTTTCATGCATTCTTGGCATTTTTACTATTTTTCATGCTTTCTATTACAAGAAGTGAAGTACGTAACTTAATGCAACCTCCAGCAATCCAAACTCTAACACTGGCCAACCACCACTGCCACCGGCGAGCTTATGGCCTCCAGAGCTCCGTCGTACTGTCGTATGCCCTCGCTTACTCTTAAGCACACCAAACAGAGGGGAAGACAGTAGAGGATTTGAGGGAGGGAGAGATGGGAGGGAGAGTGAGAGTGGAGAGAGAGAGAGAGAGGGAGAGCGAGAGGCGGTGGAGTGGAGAGGAAGGAAAAGTGGAGGTGTGCTCGGGATGGAGGAAATGCGTGGGGAAGAGAAGGAGGAGAGTGGTGTCATGCATGGCGGAAGACCCTAGCTTATAAAGCAATGTAGAAGGGACAGGTGACCGTGTGCATGCAACCAATCAACCACACGCGCACCAACGCACCCTCATCTGCATGCCTCACCAACAAACGCACGAGCTCAACTACCCACCCTAGCACAATACCAACTACAAGTCCCACTAATCAGTCCACACACACGAGCCCACACATTAACCCATATATAGGACCACAAGCACAATGGCAATCACGCACAGTACCAACCATGATGGGACAAGTACAGGAAATACATAAATAGCAGCCAACTCACGAGATTCTAGCCCAAAAGCCATAAAATCACACAAATAAGCCTCAGGACAGTAACACCTACCTAGAATAAATTTATTAAAACATATATAATTACAAAAATAAATTTACAGGTGTTACAATGATCGATTCTTAGTTTCATTAAATTGGGAATCTCAATTTCCTAAATCTATTTGTTCTAGTAAAGTCCACACTATTTTCATCATATACCTAGATGTTTGGACATAATGCCTCCATGATGGGGCCCTTTCCCATTTAAATTTTGTAAGTGTTAGTTCCAATTAGATGGATTTTCATTACCTCGTTAAAAAATATTGAGCAAGTTTCTCCTCTAATGCTAGCTCTATTGAGAGGCTATCTCATAAACTTAAGACTATAAAAATAGTGATTAAAGATTAGATTCCATCTAAAAGGGAAAAGCATAATACCAGAATTATGGATATTGGATCTATGATTCAGGATTTTGACATTCAGACTGAAATAAGAAGCATACTCATAGAAGTTTGGCATAGGAAGTAGGAGCTTAGAAAAGAACAATAAGTTTGTTGGAAACAAAGGTCTAAAGTACAATGGATGAGAGAGGGGAATCTCAACATTGATTTCTTTCACAAAATAGTAAATGGTAGAAGAAGAATTAATACAATATTCTTGCTCTTTATTAATGGAGAGTATGTTGAATCTCTACAAATAATCTGTAATGTTATTGAGCAATATTTTTTTCTCCTGTTTAATAAATTACTTGGTTTTATTGGAGAATTCAATTGGAACCTTTTGTTACAAAAAAAAAAACACTTGACCCTGTTAGTCTTGAAAATGGTTTCTTGGAAGAGAAAATTAAGAGAAGTACTTTTACTCTTCCTGAAAAAAAATCTCCAAGACCAAATGGATTTCCTTTATGTTTCTACCATTATTTTTGAGAAGACATTAAGAAGGATATTGTAGAGATGTTTAAGCATTTCTACCATTCACACAATATCAACACCTTGAAGAGTATTAATCAAACTTTCATTACTTTAATTCTTAAGAAAGTTAGAGTAGAAAGTATTCAGGACTATCAGCCTATTAGTCTATTAAATAGTAGCTATAAGATCATCTTCAAATGTTTAGCTACAACATTTTGCCCTATTCTTAATTCTATCATAGATGATACCCATTGTGCTTTCCTATCCCGAAGTAGCATCAGTGATTGTTTATTAGTTACTCAGAAGACACTTCATCTAATGTATAATTCATAGATTTCGGATACTATGCTCAACTAGATTTTAAAAAGACATTTGATAATGCCAAATGAGATTTCGTTATTAATACACTTGAGGGCTTGATTTTGGAGAAAAATGGTTGAATTGGATATGAATGTGTATCAGCATAGCTAAATATTCTATATTCGTCAATAAGTCTCCTAAAGATTTCTTTAAAGCCTCCAATGGTCTTCGGTAAGGAGATCTATTATCTCTGCTTTTATTCATTGTTGCTTGTCTCTAGGGAGAGAGAATAATCTCATCATTGATATCTAATTTCCCCGTTCAAGTCCTAATGTGGTCAATATCTAGTACACGAATAACACTCTCATCTTTTTAACTCCCACTAATGATCATGTGATTAATTAAAAAAGAATATTATGTTGCTTCAAGGCTTGTTGAGGTCTAAAAAAAAATTTCAGTAAGCCATCTATCATAGGAATAAGAGTTTCAAAGACTATGCATAATTGGTGCTGTAGCATTCTGGGTTGCAACCCAGTCTCTCTACCAATTGAATGCATGGGTCTTCCCTTACATTATAGGAAGGCCTCATATAATGATTGGTTTCCTATCTTGGACAAAATTACAGCCAAGTTAGCTACATAGAAGGCTAAATATTTATTTATTGGTGGTAGACTTACCCTAATCGATTTAGTGTTCATTTTCACCTATTATTTATCAGTTCTTTATCTCCTTGCTAGGGTGGAGTTGGAGATATATTGTATTCGCTGTCGTTTCCTTCGGAAACTATCTTCAAATTCCATTAGAGGCTATCATTTGGCTAAATGACAGATTATTTGTTATTCCAAGGAGTAGAATGGGTTAAGGATACTTAATCTCAGAAATTTTAGTACTGTATTGAAGTGTAAATTGCTTTGGCAACTACTAACAGACAATTCACGCCTAAAATGACATGAGTTGATTAAAACTAGATATTTTTCCTACGATCAGGCTAAGGTTCTTTTAAATGTAGCGGCAAATAGGGGTTCACTCCTATGACAAGGGCTTGTTTCCCTATTATTAATGCATTTACTCTTTTTTTAGTACATAGTTGTGAAAAAAACCATCTTTTAGGAAACAAGTGTGTAGATAAATACTACTCTGAACTTACTTTTGCTATTAGGAAAGGCATAATGAAAAAAAGCTTATCAAATATAGTTCAAATCATCAAGACTTATTCTACAATTACAGTGGTAGTATTTCTAATGATAATCAGATGTTAATACAGATGCAATATTTTAAAGTCATTATGGAGTCTCCAACGTTAAACAATGAATTTGACAAAATATATTAGACTTCCACTGTTGATAACACCTTTTTTGTCAAAAACTGTTATGCTATATTAAATGATGGTGGACTCAGATCTAAATTCAGGAAATGTATTTGAAAGAGTTGGATACATTTGAAAATTAAGATCTTCGTCTGGTTAGTAACACATAATAAAATACTTTTTAGAACTAACTTGTCTAGGAAAAGATGGATAGACCCACTTTCTTGTATATCATGTGGTTACAGTGTGGAGATTAAGATACATATCTTTTTGCATTGTCTTGTTGTTACAGTCGTTTGGAATTTTTTTCTAAATGATATTAATTACTTAAATGATATTAGTATTTCTAATATTTACTCCTTGTTTAATAGAGTAAAGTTCAATTTAAATTTGAATGGCTAAAACATGCTCGTTCTGACTATTATTTGGATCCTATGGCTAGATAAAAATTCTAAGATATTTAGAATTAAGACTAGGAATTTATCGTTAATTTTGTCGCAAATGATCTCACTAATGACTTTTTGGACAGATAATTTGATTGTAGATCAGGGGTCGATGATTATTTCTCAAGCCATACAACATATGCAACAGGAGTGGGACTAAATTTTGGTCAATCAAACTGCTCAAGTTATTGCCACTTCCATTGACATCTCTGTGGGCCATGTTCTTGTTTGAGATAACTCCAATCCTATTACTGAAATAATATATGATCATTTAAATCCTGCATCTGGCTCAAGAGACTAAATAAATCTTTGTTTGTTACTAGCCTAATTTTGGCAATATTTTCTTATGTATTTTGTTTTAAATGTTTATTTGATACAATTTCATTGTTAAGTCTTTATAATCCCTTTTATTTGGAATTTATTTTTGAGGATAGTTATATAAACATTGTTATTTTGGTTTGTTACTTGATAGTGGTCCTTGTACAGTCAAGTGTGATATTATTACTATTTTCTTATTGTTTGCACCCAAAAAAAATAAAATTGCGTAACAAATCAACGCCACAAAAGTTGTACATCAACCAGTGATTAAAATAAGACAATGTCTCATTGTCGCAGTGACTGAGAGAACTTTAAACTCGCCACAAGTCTCAAGTTCGAATCATGAGACATGCATAAAAAATTACTGTTTACAAAAAAAAACAAGTGACATTAAAAAAACTCTTATAGTCACATTTTTTGACAATGTCTCATTATCACAGTGGTTGGGAGAACTCTAAACTCGCCACAGGTCTCAGGTTCGAATCCTGGGACATGCATAAAAATTCACTTCTTACTATCTCAACCGTTAACAAAAAAAAAAAAAACCAGTGATTAAAATAACGTTCTCTAAGTACGTCTCTAGGGCAAAAAAATAAAAATAAAATTGATTTTGTGGTTTAAGTTTTACTGTTAAAAAACACTATTTGTAGAAATTATGTGAAATTGACCAAAACAAATTTTACGCCGTTGCCGGGGATCGAACCCGGGTCACCCGCGTGACAGGCGGGAATACTTACCACTATACTACAACGACTTTGTTGTGTTATTTGAAATATTTATTAATAATTAGAGTTTTAACATTAGTAGTCCAATAGCGAATACAAATCAAGCCCAACACTATTTATTACACTTTGGTATATTTGATTCGAATTCTTGTTTATGACCTTTTTTACATCAGACTTCTACCGAAGAAAGTACTTGACTCAACTTTTAACTTCTGTTTAGCTTATATATCAAAAATTGTGTCAGTTTTTCAATTAAGTTGATTTTATTTTTTCAATTGATTTAAATTTTGATTGTAAAGTGATTCTAGTCAGAATCTAAAATCCAACACATCTAAGTTATTTTAATTAGAGGTGTTAGATCAAAAATATCCGAAAATTCGTTTCGAATCTGTATTCGAAATATTGAATCTTTATCCGAAAATTCGAATTCGAAAAAAAATAGGATCAAATACGGATGTTGGTACATTCGATTCGAAAATATCCAGATTTGAAAATTTAATATATTTATTTTTTTTAAAATTAATTAATATATTTATATGTAAAACTTATGATATAAGTATCTAATAATTAATAAATAAAAACTTAAATATAATATTTACAAAATTGACATGTATATAAAATCTCAACAACTAAAACCCTAACACTAATATTCTAACCCTAAACCTAACATTCTAACCTACAAAACTTATGCAGGTTGAACTGCTCTCCTGACTACGAGCCAATCAAAGAGTTTGGACACATCTCACAGCAGATCCGTCTTATATTGCTGCTTATCTTCACTTGTACTGCTTTGTAATACTCTATGCCTTACATATTTGTTCCAACTCTATCAAGTGTTTTTCTTTTGCATCAACAAGCCAATGTAGCTTATTTTAGTTTTCTATAATATTCAAAATACAACTATATTTGTAGTTCTACATGCTGATGATTTTACAATATCCATTATCTTTTATTACAGCTACTTTATTTAATAAATTAAGAGATGTATGCTATGTTTCAGGTAATTATTATTGTCTATGCAAGAATTTTCTGTTTATAGTTCGATATTGCAATAGAGATTGATATAAGCTAGACTAATAATAAATCTGGAAGATAAATACTTTAAAATTTTTGAATTTCCATAGAGCCATGAGAGAAATGAATCAATTATATGAATAATAGGCCCTTATAAGGTATGGTTCAATATAGTGTATCATATTTGAAGTATGCTCTTTTGACTAAATTTACAGTGCACCACATTAACGGGAAACTCAAAGTCAGCTTCATATTATGGAATCTAATTTGTTTTGCTAAGTAAACAAGCACTTAATTGAAACAACCGCCAGATTACAAAAGTGATAAAAGTGGGACATTGAAGTGCTAAAATTTTTCAACTAACAGATTCTGCAGACCTGTAGGAGATCAAATATGATATAAATTGTTTTCTACTCAGGTTATCTCTTGGACATTTTTCTGGACTTTAGGATTTGATAATAGTTGCAAAATAGATAAATATTTATGGATTATAATCATAGTGTCAATTTTTTTTACATCTACTTTGATAATTTATTTGGAGGAAATAGTTTGTGTAGGTGTCTATAGGAAAATTTTTCTGTAGTCATTCCATTTGTTTTAGTTTTCTGTTTTTTAAAATAAAATTTAATTATATAATTAATTAATCTATAATATAATCTACTATGTGTTAAGGTTTTATCTTAATTTGAATAAAATTTAACGATTAGAATTTAACAAAATAGGTTGAATGTTAAAACCTTTAAATCAAGAATCAATAGTTGTTTAATTTAAATAAAAATTTCACTACATATTTATAGATATCTAATAAGTATATCTATACGATTATTTCTTCTTCTTGGTGCTAAAAATAAAAAGTTGACTGCATAATTCTTATATGTAGCCATCTACGTAAAAAATGTCCCCATTTATTTTTTATAACCCCTGCAATGAAAAATTCCTGGATGCACCACTACTTCTCTCGTCTTCTTCCTCCAGCCTCCCTCTCTCTTTCTCAGGCTGGCATCGGAGGAGATCCAGAAGTATCAAATACACACGAGGACACCCGACACTCTCCTCGGTCGTTTCCCATCGGTTTCTTGGGTCCATCGTCCCCCACCTCCTCCTCTTCTTCTCCCCAGATCAACGCCTCTCCTTCTAGATTCAGGTAGTAATGCGTATCGGTTTATGTCAGCTTGAATTAGTTCTGCGTATTGCACATGACATGAAACAAATTGGTCATAGGATTTTATTCTCTATTTCTGTAACCTAATGAAATTGAGTTGCTTTAATAGAAAAAATTCTACGATTATGAAGTTGAGGAAACGCAGAGCATAATTTAGAAGTCGTTGATGCCAAAAGGCAAATGATATTTGAAGTTGTTAATGGGACAAAACTAGATGTTTGCTCCGCTAATATGCTTTTTAACCGTAGAGTGAAGTTGAATTTTGATTTCAGCTTGACATGGAATAAATTTTTTCAGAAAAGAAAGTGAAATATGGAACCGATTTCCTTTACTCTTGTGAGCTATAACTATTATATCATGAGTGTTTTTTTTCTTTTGGGAATTTTTTGGTCAACAATTGGTTCTGTATATTTTGAGCTTGCCAGATTCTCAAGTTTCTGTGCTTTTGTTGGCACCAAGTTTTTTTTAGATAATTTAAAGAGGAAAACATGTGCTGGAGATTTTACAGGGAAGTTCTAAATCCATGACTAGTACCAGAGATAAGACCGATGATTTCAAGGATGCTGTTCATTCAGTGGCACAGTCCTTTGGATATACAGAGGTTTGTGATCTACTAGAACTTTTATGTTTTATGTTATTTGATTTGTCAAGTTAATTGTTTATTAAATAGTCGTTAGATGGGTTATTGGATCTTCTAGATCCATATATCCTAGTCTATACATAAAT
>JAMKQA010017224.1:0-10846 GCA_024699735.1 Posidonia australis | reverse complement strand
TTTAAGTGATTTAATTTGAATTAAGCTTGAATTAGGGTTTTTGTCTTATTTAATGGATTTTAAATTGATTTAATTTCTTTTCACTTGATTAGGGTTTAGAATTTGATTAATTAGGGTTTTTATTGGATTTTTAAGTTGATTTAAGTGGGTTTTAGGGTTTTGTTGGGTTTTTCAGTGGATTTAGGATTTTATTTGTTAAATTAGGGTTTTATTGGATTTTAAAGTGGATTTTGATTGGATTAAGTGGGTTTAAGGTTGATTTATTGGATTTCAAGTTTAATTAGGTCAGGTGGGCTATTGTGGGCCTGATTGGGCTTGTGTAGGCTAGGGTTTTGGTAGTTGCGACCAGAGCATTATTCGGAGGAGCCTACTGCTAAATGACCTCAAAATTGGGGTGTCTACAGTAATATTCAGCAACGAGGTGGATATGTCCCAAACCCGCAATTGCTCACAATCCTCGGTAGTTAATACGCCAAACTATGTTTGCAGAACATCAGAACAGTGTTTTGGTGTCACCATAATCGAATGTCCCAGCAGATATGATTTAGCAATTATGACAGTTATCTAGTGGGCCCCGTCATATACAAGCTGTGCAAATAGTTCAATTACCAAGGTCTAATGCGCGAAATGGCTGTAAAAATTACATTTTGACCCTCAGCACTCTACAGCTTGCATCTAAAAGGCAAAATGTAAAATGTCAAGAGGATAAACACATAGCCTTCAAAAATTCACCAGATGGGGTAATTTACAGAAAACCCCCTGACATCATGAAATTTACAGAATAGCCCACAAAGGGGGACAAATCATATTTGAGCAAAAATTTGCAAACACTCAGCAGAATTGCAAATATCATAGCACAGCAGCAAATACAACCATCAGAAATTTGTATCAAGCCCATTTGAAATAAAGTCCCTCAATTTTGGAATTGCGAATAGGCCCTAACTTTTTGCAAAACTCATAGACAGTGCTAGGTGAGATCAGAACCTCAGCAAGGCTTTTTCAGAGGATATCTCACACACATCTCAGCAAGAATACAGGTTTCCGTGCAATGAAGCTGGCAACAAGCACAATTACTCTTTTACCCTCTGGAGCACAACTAGAGCTAATCTCCTTCCTAGGGGACAATCCAGGGATTATCGCTTTTTTTCTCGGTTCCTCATTCTAGGCAGATGAGGGCCTCCTTTCTTTTTTCTTGGTTTTTCGCGAGCGCGAAATCCTTTTACTTGACTTTGCCCTAGCGGTCAAAGTCGACCTTTGACCGGGCGGTTGAGGTCATATTCTTTCCTTTCCTTGTATTTTCGCGAGCGCGAAATCTTTTTGCTTGACTTTGGCCGGGCGGTCAAAGTCGACCTTTGATCGGACGATCAAGGTCATATTCTTTCCTTTTCCTTGGATTTTCACGGGCACGAAATCCTTTTGCTTGACTTTGATCAGGCGGTCAAAGTCGACCTCTAACCGAGCGGTCAGGGTCCTATCCGTTCTTTTTCTTTGATTTTCGCAGGTGTAAAATCCTTTGCTTGACTTTGAACGGGCAGTCAAAGTCGACCTTTAACCGGGCTATTGAGGTCATATTCTTTCCTTTCCTTAGATTTTGGCGGATGCGAAATCATTTTGCTTGACTTTGGCCGGGCGGTCATAGTCGACCTTTGACCGGACAGTCAAGGTCATATTCTTTCCTTTTTCTTAGAATTTCGCGGATGCAAAATCCTTTTGCTTGACTTTTGATCGGGCGGTCAAAGTCGACCTTTGATCGGGCGTCAAGGTCTTATCCTTTGCCTTTTTTGATTTTCGCGGGCGCGAAATCCTTTTGCTTGACTTTGACCGGGCGGTCGAAGTCATATTCCTACCTTTCCTTGGATTATCGTGGGCACGAAATCCTTTTGCTTGACTTTTGCCAGGCGGTCAAAGTCGACCTTTGACCGTGCAGTCGAGGTCATGTTCTATCCTTTTTCTTGTATTTTCACGGGCGCGAAATCCTACGGCTTGGCCTGTGACCAGGCGGTCAAGGTCCTCTCCTTTACTTTTCCAAAATTCTCGTAGGCGCGAAATCCTATTGCTTGACCTTTGACTGAGCGGTCAATGTCCTATCCTTTGCTTTTCTTGGATTTTCGTGGGCGTGAAATCCTACTACTTGACCTTTGACCGAGCGGTCAAGGTCCTATCCTTTGCTTTTCTTAGATTTTCGGGGGCGCGAAATCCTACTGCTTGACCTTTGACCGGGTGGTCAAGGTCCTATCCTTTGCTTTTCCTAGATTTTCGTGAGTGCGAAATCTTACTGCTTAACCTTTGACCAGGCCGTCAAGGTCCTATCCTTTGCTTTTCCTAGTTTTTCGTGGGCTCGAAATCCTACTGCTTGACCTTTGACCGGGCGGTCAAGGTCCTATCCTTTGCTTTTTCTTTATTTTCGTGGGCGCGAAATCCTTTGCATGTCTTTGGCCAGGCAGTCAAAGTCGACCTTTGACCAGACGATCAAGGTCGACCTTTGACCAAACGGTCGAGGTCATATTCTTTCCTTTCCTTGGATTTTCGCAAGCGTGAAATCCTTTTGCTTGACTTTGGCCAAGTGGTCAAAGTCGACTTTTGACCAGACGGTTAAGGTCATATTCTTTCCTTTTTCTTCGATTTTCGCAGGCACGAAATCCTTTTGCTTGACTATGACCAGGAGGTCAAAGTCGACCTCTAATCGAGCAATCAGGGTCCTATCCTTTCTTTTACTTGGATTTTCATGGGTGCGAAATCCTTTGCTTGACTTTGACCAGGCGGTTAAAGTCGACCTTTGATTGGACGGTCGAGGTCATATTCTTTCCTTTCCTTGGATTTTCGGGGGCGTGAAATCCTTTTACTTGACTTTAGCCGGGCAGTCAAAGTCGACCTTTGACCGGACGGTTGAAGTCATGTTCTTTCCTTTTCCTTGAATTTTCGCATGTGCGAAATCCTATTGTTTGACTTTCGACCATGCTGTCAAAGTCGACCTTTGGCCGGGCAGTCGAGGTCATATCCTTTTCCCTGAATTTTCGCAGGTGCAAAATCCTACTATTTGACTTTTGACCGGGCGGTCAAAGTTGACCTTGACTAGCTGATCGAGGTCCTATCCTTTTCTCTTCTGGATCTTCGCGAGCGCGAAATCCCTTTGCTCGCCTTAAGTCTGTGCGGACAGGGCCTCCTCTCTTGCTTGACAAATCATATGTTTTTTCATGTCCTTTTTCTTTGGGTTGGTTCCCCCAACTACTCGACTGACAACCGTCAAGCTGTTTGACGATTGAGTTGACAAGACTTGGTTGACTTGTCATGTCCCGCCTTCTTAGGTTGATAACTTTAATAATCCGGTTGATGAGTCCGACAACTTATCATGCTCCTGCCGCTGGTACCCCTTGTGTGTTGGTTTTCTTTGGTTTTTTTTGCAATATTGCTTCAGCATTGCATCTACTTTCAACACCCATTCTTGTGTGTGCAACATTAGCATCAGCTTGGCATTTACATTCAGCATCAGCTCTTGCATTTGTATTTTGCATTAGCATTGCATTTTCAGCATTTGGCTCAGCATTCGCATGCATATTAGTTGCACTTTGCATTTGCATTTTGCATTTGGCAACAAGTCATGACTTTCGGTGCATCCACCGGATAAGTGACCCATTGGCTATAGCAAACAAAATCTCTCCGCAACCTCAAAATAGGAGTATCCTGTCAATCCTGAGCATCTGTCTCGGTTCCCTCTGTCCCTTAACCTCACTGAGGGAGGGGCATCTGTAGACACCCCGATTTTGAGGCGGCTCGCAGGCAAACTCTCCAGAAAGATATTGCTTCAGACACGATAAGCCTAACCACATCCGAACCCTATCTGACATTTTGATTAGCCCAAGATCATCACACAAACCATGACCGCAAGCCCATTGTCCAGTCAATAATCTAGGCAGCTAGGTGGAGAGCACTATACTAGCGCACCAATGTGAAGCACCTTCTTGGCGCACCAATGTGGAGCACCAAGCTGGCACACAGCTCTGTTCCAGGACGCTGGCTGTTGGCTGTTCGTTTGCTCCATTTGTAACCTTCATATGCGAATGGACACTTGGGTCCTCACCTATTTTGACATTCCCTTACAAGCTTACAAGGGTCTCTTGGCCTTCACGACCTTTGGCATCCATGTTTCAACGGTTTTTCATTTCCCTTAAAAGCTCTCCACACACCACACTTTTGGCTCTCTTAGCAACTCGTCATCTCTTTAAGCAACTAGTGCGCCCAACTCTAAATCATCTCCAAACATCCACTGCATACCTAAGCACCCTCAGCCGTGTCCATAGCACCCAAAGGGAGATACTCGAGCCACCCAAGGAGAAAAATACCACAGGTATGTCTCTGTTCTCTTTTTTTTTTGTTCTAGGTTGTTTCAAATAAGGTTTCTGCTATGAACTTGACTGTGGTAGGATTTTCTACGGGATGTTTGATCGGTACACTGTTTATTTATCTTGATGATGATTCATGTATGCTATTTGTAAGGCTGCTTGCACTGTTTGTTTACTTTTGTGTTTGTTTGCACTGTTTTGTGGTGGATCACAGTTTATATGAGGCCACTGGCCATTGAATATGAGTTGTGACCCGTCCCTCGCATGCCATGTAGACCTCCCACGCTTTGTCATGTCAATTAGGATGTCTCCACGCACCCCTTGAGCCACCATTAGTTGTGACAATCCTAGAGAACCCATAAAAGTGCAAAGATAGGGAAAGAGAGAGAGGCGTGTTTTGATCTTGTTTGATTAGCTTGGTTGCATCCCTTAGTATCTAGGTTAGTCCTCTGAATGGTCATTAGCATAGTTAATCGAATGCATCCTCCCCAGGTTCTAGATTCGGGTTGTAGTCTGAAACAGAGTATCTAGAGTGCACTAAATTGGTGCACCAAATAGGAGCACTATAGTGGAGCACCATATAGGCACACCAAACTGGCACATATCACTGGAGCACATTACTGAAGCACCATCCTGGCGCACCAAGCTGGTGCATCAGTCTGGTCACAGGATGCAAACAGTAGGTTTTGCATCAAGGTTTGCATGTTCTCCTGATTGCCATGGACTCTGATTTTTCTGGTGTTTGTTCTTGGATATAACCTGATCATGCTTGCATAGTTCCATCATCTAGTAACCCTATTTGCATTAGTTTTGCATCTAGTAAAGTAGTGATGCTTACTACTTGGGTCTTGTGAATCGACGACCTTTTTTGGTTCTTGTTGGTGAAATCGTTTTGCACCGTCGCCTGATTCAGACCCCAGGTAGCGTAGCGGAACAGTAAAACATGACCCACTCTCCACTTCACCTATATTTGGCTTTAGGCACCACACTAGGCATGCACTTGCATGTAGCATTGCATGGCATATCGCCCTTGGGTGTACAGAAACAGGCTGAAAAGCCAATATTTTCATATAAGTAAACGAAAAACCCATGAAAGACCAATTTCTCAAGCGCACGGGGGTGCCTAATACCTTCCCCGTGCGTAATAGGAATCCTTGCCCAATTTTCTAGTTCATGTTGACCTTTTCCATTGGTTTATTGCACTGTTTTAGTGTTTTAAAACAGTTTTCCTCGTCTCCCATTTTAAAGTAGACTAGGTGGCGACTCCTGCATTTCTATCATTATTTTTATCGCTTTTGCCGTGACTTCGCTGGCCCTCGTGCATTTGGCCTTTTGCACCATGCACGAGGTTGTCGTCGGAATGGTTACACCTGGGAAGCCCATATCATTGACTGGACTAACCACCCCTATCTTGCACCAAAAAGCCTTCAATCCAGACTAGGCGCCTATTACCTCTAAGTCAAAGATAAAGCAAACAACGTCTATGAGGGAGCAAAAGAAATATTGGAGAACTTAAAAAAAAGTGTAGGGCCTTGAAGAATTTGGTATGGAGCCTAATCCATCACACCACCCAGAACAGCGAGCTTAAGTGTCACCATCCACCAGAAGAGAGCCACCAACAATGTGTGAATGCTGGTAGAGTCTATTGAGTTGAGGTCATTCTCCTCCTTTCCCAACAGACATGAAGCTTTCTAGTATAACTGAGGGCATATAATAAAATCACTCATAAATAAACAAGTTGTTTGCTTAAAACTTTATTGCTTGCCTAGGCCTAACCTTGCAAGTTGTCATTCATCATCTAACCAAGGGCATGTCAACTACCCTTTGGCCAGAGTCATATAATTCTACTACAACAACATCTGAAATCTAGTTTTATCCTCCAAGGGCATGCTAGTTGCTCTTTGATCAGAACCCATGCATTAGGCACTTAGCAAGGCTGTAACGCCCCTATCTCAGGCAAGTTACCAAAACACAGTATCAAGCATAATTACACTAATTACAGAAACATCAAATAACTGTAACTAAGGCTCACCTTCAGGATCACAATGAGCGGCTAGAAGCTCCAATTCCTACATCGAACTCGGCTGCACTCAGTCTGCACCTGAAAACCAAATAAGCATGCGTGAGCAATATCTAAGTCACCCAGTACGCGCCCCAAAAATACAAACTACAAAATCTCGGTAAAACCGTAAAAACTCATTTCTTTTGTTTTTCAAAACTTGGTTTTCTTTTTGAAAATCCTCTTCTCTTTTACTGGAAAATCATTTGGGGATTCAATCCCAAATCCATGTTTTTTTTTTCAAAAGCCATGTTTCCTTTCTTTTCTCAAAAACATTTGGAAACTCATTCCAAAACCACCTTTTCTTTCAAAACCACACCTTTGCATTTTCCTTTAAAACCTTTTGGAATTCATTTTCCAAAACATATCTTTTTCAATACTTGGGATTTCTTCCCTGAATTACACTTTCAAATTTACATTTCTGACCATATCCAGCCTAAAACACAATGCCTCACGAGCTCAAAACCAAATCATAAATACAGGCTGACAACTGGTAAAAACATCATCCTCATTTCATTTCAGGATTTTTGGACTATTTCATATGTCCAATCCTGACCAAACCACATTTCTTTATTCATTTCCATTTTTCTTTACAATTGTTACCTTGATCAGGGGTAACCAGGCGCACAAGTAGTAGGTGAGGACATCCTTTCCCTACCTTACTGCACTGCCGCGGTGAAATTCCCCGTGCGGGATGTCACCGCCCCGGCCAACCGGCCTCAATTTCATTTTTCATATGTGCACGGGGATACGTCTCTATCTGACTCCTCATTGGTGACTCGAACAACTAGGTCCAATGACCCAGGCTCAGCCAATACCGTCGGTGACCCGAACAACTAGGCTCAAAAACCTAGGCTCAGCCTACACCGTCACGAGCTCGGTGACTTGAACAACTAGGTACAACAACACAGGCTCAGCCTACACCGTCGGTGACCCGAACAACTACGTATAAAAACCCAGGCTCAGCCTACACCGTCTTAAGCTCGGCAACCACATTATTAGTGTTTCATTTCAAAACTCTTTCAACTTTCTTTTCAAACCATTTTCTATTTCATTCTTTTCGTTACAGGATTCTATTTCCTTGCAACACCTGACCTTCCACTAGGGGTCCCAACTCAAGCCATGAAAACCATGCTTAAAATCATAAATTGGGCTCATGCCCAAAACCACATAAAATCATCCTTTTCATTCATTTATGGAATTAAAACCCAAAATCATGCCCAAATCTATTTATTTGGGTTCCACCTTCCTCCATGTCATTACATGGGGAAAACATCATTAACATATATCCAACATACCATTAAAACCGTTTATCCTTTATTTAAATTCACAATTTATGCATATCAAGTTCAGGGCAAAAACGGTAGACTGAATCTCCGATTCGGTCTACCGAAGATCCCTGGTTCAGTATATCGTATATTTTCGGTATACCAAAAACCCCTGAATTGGTCGATCGGGTGTTTTCGGTCGGACGATATTAGGTATCTAGCTAAATCTGCTAGGATTTCGGCATACCGAATTCCCCGCAGACAGGGCACACCCCTGTTTCGGGCGGCGAAATTCGCCCCAAGTGGGAGTCCCGATCGGACCCCCCAAACATACATCAAAAATTTCCATAAAATCTTAGGGCGTAGACCCTTGAGTCTACTTCAAAACCCCTCAAACCATTCATGATTCCATCCACCACACAGTTAATACGAAAATCATAAGGGGAAGGGGCTCAAGAATGGCTACTGTAGCCTTCAACCCCAAAATTTCATTTCCCCACAAAAACCAATCCTAACCGCGTGATATCTATATTCTCATGCTATATAACAAATTACCATTCATTTCATGATTTTTCCACAATTTTCATGCATTCTACGTCATTATCTTCCAAGGAAGCAATAACGAGAGAAGGGAGGGATCGCGTACCTCTCCAGTGCCCTACGCGACTCCGGCGAGTTCATCGCACCTTGACGTCGCCTTAGAGAAGCTCCGGTGAACCTCGGCCCCCGATGGAAGCACCCACACGCAGACACTCCTCCTCCCAGCTCGTGCGCCCCTACTCTCTCTCCTCTTCCATTCCTTTCTCGCCACGCTTTCCCTCTGTCCGCTCCTACATCCCTCTCTTTAACTCCGCCACCACTCGCTTGGGGCCGACCATCCATCCCATTGGAAGGGACGGAGAGGCACGGGTCTCCGTTACTGGTGGCACGGGTGTGGAAGAAGAGGAAGAAGAAGACAGAAAAAGGGTGGAAGGGCATGGCTCGTGAGAGAAAGGAAAAAAAGGAAGGAGAGAAAATGAGAAAAAGACAGGCACGCAAATTGAGACGACTGTGCATCCTCAAACTGGACTCTACATTGGTCCCAAATCACAACCAGGTGCACAGAAAGCCAACCACAAGCTCACACATCCAAAACAACAGATTATTCATTAATAAACCATTTAAGCAATACAACAGTTAATTACATAGTTTATAATTGAAATGGATGATCAGGCCCAGATGTCACAAAGGCATAGACCCACTACGCATTGAACAAAACATCCAGACAAGAGTCTTCAACCAGAGACATTTTAGCTGCTTTGTGGAAAAGGGGACCGCTTTGATAAAACTTAGTGTAGAATCGCACTTGTGGAATGATAGTCAAGCACACAATTTTTCAGAGAAGTAACTACTATTGCATGATGATTGCAGAACCTGTAGAGCCACAACTACATTTGGTTGTTGCAACAAGCAATACCTTGAGTGTAGAGCATCAGTCCCCACTCCAGTAAGCAACAGACATTAAGTGTCCCCGCAAGTACCGGGTATAAACAACAACCCTCCAATAGCTCCTACAAGCAATGTAAGATCACACAGCAATAGCGGTCCAAGGTGCACTTGTAGATAGATTTTCCTGGCAAACTCTTTTGGCAAAACCAATTGGTTGGGCTCAATGCATTTGTTTTTCTCTGTCTTCCATCTTTTCTACGGTTGACATCCCAAACTGTCATGGGATCGTCCTCAGACCTTTGTCTTACCTGTGGGTTTGGTATTCTCGTTACATCCTTCCTTAGTCGGTTTGTAAGTCCGAAACTTACCATATCCTCAGTCGATCGGTAAGTTCGAAACTTATCATATTCTCAATCAATCAAGAACTCCAAAACTTACCATGTCTCCTCCTCAATCGATCGATAAGTCCAAAACTTACCATATCCTTAATCGGTCGGTAAGTCCAAAACTTACCATATCTTTAGTTAGTTGGTGAGTCTAAAACTTACCATATCTCCTCCTTAGTTTGTCAATAAGTCTGAAACTTACCATATCCTCAGTCAATTAGTAAGTCTGAAACTTACTATATCTCATTTTTAGTCAGTCAGTAAGTCTAAAACTTACCATATCTTCAGTCAGTCAGTAAGTCTAAAACTTACCATATCCTCAGTAGGTCGGTAAGTCCGAAACTTATCATATCTCTTGTCATGGTTGGTAGGTCCTCAACTTACCACCCCACCGGCTTATTGTCAGACTTCCGACTTGTCGATAGCCTCTGGCTCATCGCCAGGCTTTTGACTTGTTAATAGCCTCAAGCTCGTCGCTAGGCTTTGACCTACCGATATCCTCCAACTCGTCGCCAGGCTTCCGACCTGTCGATATCTTCTAATTTGTCACTAGGCCTCTAACCTGTCGATATTTCTCTTTTGGTTGGTGTAGACACCCCGATTTTGAGGTGACTCATTGATAAGACTCCAGATGTTGCTTTGGATGGGGCTGACCCTTGAACCAACCCAAATCCATAGCAAGCCCGCAGCCCAATTAGAAAACCAGACTAGTAGGAGAGAGCACCTAGCTAGCACACTCACCTAGCACACCTAGCTAGCACACTTCCCTAGCACATCTAGCTAGCACACCTAGCTAGCACACCTCCCTAGCACACTTCCCTAGCACACCTAGCTAGCGCACCTCCCTAGCACACATAGGTGGCGCACATAGCAGTCGCACATCCCAGGCACACACCACTTCGCAGGCTGCGGGCTGCTGGCTTTCCACCTCCCATGGTTGTTACCTCTAGCAACGAATATGCCATGGAATCTTCTAGGCTTTTCGTCTGCGAGGCTCTCCCCATTCCTATGAGTTACCCATGAGAAAATCCTATATAAGGACACCCATAGGCAACCATATGAGGGGCTAGAAATCCTGAATTCAGCCATTCTGTTCTGAGCCAGCTTCCTACACGAGTTTCACCTTCTTTTCAGCAGTTTATTTTCGTCTTCTGGAGCACTCCCTTGCGTCTTAAAGCCTCCTTGGTCCTTCCAAAGCAACAAGGATCTCTTTATTTCTGATATTTCAAGAAGGAACATCTTGAGAGGTAGGTTTTCTACCTCCTCTTTCTCCTTTGAATCTCATTTCAGAAACATGATAAAGCATGCTTGAAATCAAACATATGGACTGATTTATTCCATGTTTTCGTAAAGTTTTATGATAAA
>JAMKQA010017220.1:0-10254 GCA_024699735.1 Posidonia australis | reverse complement strand
CCAAAGTGCTCTATCTTCTTCCCTTAGGCCCCCTCTCGCTATTCCACCAGTCATAGCCTTGCTCCGATCACTGAAGAGGGCACCAGTAGAGGGTCGTCAGAGAACGACCTCGTCACCATCGTCGAGGAAGAAGACTGGAAGCGGGGATGAACACGTGCTTCCAGCACCCCCCGAGTCTCTCCAAGTTATTGGAAATCATCCCTGGCACGCCCCCATAGCTCCGGAATCCTCGGAGTCAAGCCACGAGCCATTGGGAACAACGTCGCCAGAGAAGAAGACCTCTGTGCCACCCGATCCGCCGCTCAATGCCTTGCCGCAGCATTCCAACCCCACGGGAATGATCCCTTGGCCTCACGCGAGACTCCGAAGCGATCAACATCCCACTTCAAGCTCTAGATGGCCTCCGCAGCCAAGCTCGTCTGAGGGAGCGCGCGTCGACTGCACGCAAGGTCTGAAAAGCAAAGGAGGGTGTATTCCTTGCTTCGAGATGATGGAAAACCATCCTCTTCTCCTCCCCAAGCCTCCTGAAACCTTGGATCGCTGCGCCACCGCCACCAGTGGCCTCTTTTTTCTCCGGCGCCGTCACGGAGAGCACGACGGTGAGGTAGGTGGGAGGCCCGTTCCCACCGTTGGAACCCTGATCCACTCCGTTGGATCTTCCCCCCTCACCTTCTTCCTGCCTCCCGTGAAGTTTATTCTCAGATCAGACCACGAGAAGGCTCTTGATGGCTCCCTCCGACGGTCGCCAACGGAGGAGCACCGTCGTCGACGACCGTCGTTCCTTTTTTTTCTTTCAAAAAATTAAAAAACATTTTATTCGAATAAACTTTTAAAACTTTGTTTTCCTTACATTCTGATTCTTTTTTTCATTACAAATAGGTCCTTTTATTACAAATAGGTTCTCCATCATTTTTCATAAATCGTTTGAATAAAGTTTTAACTAAAAATATTGCATTTTGCCTCCTAAACATTTAAAATAATGTTTTCCAAGTTTAAAAGTTTAACATAAGCCCTTAGGATTTCTTTTAATGCATTTTAATACAACTATTTTGCATAAAAGACCCTACACTTTCCTGAAACCTTTCTGAGTGCACATTTTTCTATGAAAATTGCATAAAAACCCTTGAACTTCATTAAGATAATTCAGAATGCATATTTTCTTTGGTTAAATTGCACTTTAGCTCCTATAATCTTCTGAAATTCTCTAGAATGCATATTTTACTGGTTAAATAGCATTTAGACCCTTGGACTCTTCTGAAACTCTCCAGAATGCATGTTTCTTTGGTTAATTTGCACTTTAACCCTTGAATTTTATTAAAAACTTCTCTAAAGCATGTTTTCTTTGGTTAAATTGCATTTGAGCCCTTAAACTTTTTAGAAACTTCTCTGAATGCTTATTTTCACTGGTTAAATTACATTTTGACCCCTGATTTCTTTTGGAACTCTTCTAAATGCTTTGTTTTGCTTGAAAATTGCATTTTTAGCCCCTGTACTTCACAGATTTCACTCTGAATGACTGTTTTGCCCCTAAAACGTTCTGAAGTTTTCTTGAATCATTTTTATTGCATATTTTACCCTAAATTTCCCTTGAATTGCTTTAAATGCATGTCTTAGTGGTAAAATTGCGTTTAGACCCCTAGGAAACTTCAATTTGACTAGAAATGCACATTTTTACACATTTGACTTCAAGTTTCTTCATAGTTGCATGTATTCCTATGTGTTTTGATGATTTGGGGCTCCAGAACTTCAGTTTTACTCAGAATTTGGGTTTTTTGCACGAAACCCCCTAGAATCTTCATTATTACATTCACACACGCATTTTGCATATTTTTCTGTCTTTCTGAACAAGTTTTCTTGCCTTTTCTTCCTTGTGTTGCACATGCTTCCCTAGCTTGTTTCTAGCTTGGCTTCCTCACTGTTTCTCGGATTTCTTCTGATTTTCCCTTTCTTGATTCGTTTTGACTTTCCATCGCCCGAGGGTGTACATTAAAAGGCTTAACAAAGCCGACATGGTCCTGAAATAAGGATTATTTTTCCTTTTTTTTGATTTTCTCGGATTTATCCAAATTTTTATTGATTTGCTAGACGTTTTTCAGGAATTTCTCGATTTTCACGATTTTCTTCATTGCTCAAGAGCATACAGTAAAGCGGCATTCCCAATGTCTACATTTGACCCTCGGATTAACATTTTTCCCTTATTTTCTTTCTTCACTTTGATTTGGCATGCTTTCAGTCATCTTTTACATGAGCATATGGAATAAGCAAGCATATATTCATTAGACCACTGACAATTAGGAAACCACTTCCCCATGCGTAACCAGAATCCTTACCCTTTCTCTGGCCCGCATTCATGCATTGTCCATTAGGCACGGATCACAGACATGTTTTCCACATTATGTTCATTTCTTGATTTTCTTGTGTGTTTGGTTTTCCTCGTCTTTCCGTTAAAAGACTAGGTGGCGACTCATTTCCTTATCCTTCTTATCTTCCCTTGGTGTTTCTGAGTCTAGTCTTTTCCTCTTGATTAACCATCTTCGTCGTGACCATATTGGGTCTCCTCTTGTGTTTCCACACACTCAGTAGTGGAGAGCCGTGCAAGGGTTCCACCGACATGGTCACACATGTGTTGCAACAAAAGGTGCAAACAAATTCAGAAACAAACTAAAACAACTGTTCAAAAGACCAAAAACAACCAAACCAAATTGCAAATAGAGCTTAGCACAACAAGCTATAGCAAACCAAGAACAAGCTAGCAAGAACCATGAAGCAAACCAGAAACACGGGGCCCAAAACCAAACAAACCAAAAAACAGCAACCCAAATGTAGGAGCAAAGGTCCCTGAATATACTTAGTAAGACCTATGGAAGAAAAGGAAAAATGTATCAAGTCATCATCGACAAGAAGATCATCTGGAAGGTCCATGCCAACATGTACTCTCTTCATGTTTTTTGGACTATTTCATAAATAGTTAACATATAAACAACACAATGGCTTGTGTAGACACCCGATTTTGTAGTCATTTGGTAGTGGACTTTCTGAATCATGCTCTCGCTATAGTAGACCTAATTGGACCTTTTAAACCCAAAAAAAGAAGCAAAAGCCTACCGTAAAACCCAAACTAGTAGCCCAAGCCCAAACCAAACACCATAGGCCCAACTATAAACCCATTTCGCCCCATAAAAATAAAATAAACTAAAATCCTAAAATCAAACCTAAGCATGAACCTAAAAAAATAAAATAACCTAAAAAATAAAATATAATAAAATGAATTAAATAAACCAAAACAAATCTAAACCAAGCCTAAAATAAAAAATAAACATAAACCCAAAACTAATAAACCAAAATAAGCCCACACCATAGGCCCAACCTAAACCCTAGGCCCACATCAAGCCCATGCAAATCCAACTCATCCTCACCATCCATTCAAAAGCCCCACATCCAATGTCTCCCATGCAACCTCATACCTTATAAAAAGCCACCCATCTTCACAACCAAAAAAGAAAAACAGACGAAAAACCTAGGTTCACGTTGAAAGGAAGGAAAGAAAGGAAACCCTAGCAATCAGGTAGGAAAGGGAAAGGAAGAAGCCCCCGTCCTTAGCCTTCTCTTCTCTGTGCCTTCCATCCTCCACGTCCTCCACCACTCACAACTAGAAGCCCTCCTCCACATCCAGTAGTCACTACCACTGCCAGAGGATGTCCAAACATAGCCTACACATAGGTATACCTCTTGTCTCGTTGGACTTGATTATATGATTATTATTTCCTTATTTCCAATGTATGTCAGTGTATGTTTGAAGGTTTTCTCATTGTTTTAATCTAGTTCATTGCTTTACTTAAGTTTTTCGATGATGGGTCGTCGTCCACGTGAGGCCACCGACCCTTGAGTGTGAGCGGTGATTCCTCTCCCTCGTTTTGCATGCATCATGTCTTCCTCCATTCTTGTAGTCCACACAAACCCAACGGCCATGCATCACGTTTAAAAAACTAGCCACCTTCAACCTATGAACCAAACAGCCATGCACCACGTCCAAAATCAATCGCCTTCAACCTATACCCAACGTAGCCTCCTTTCCAATGCACAACCACATCGGTCCAACGTCTCCCTCACCAACCCAACATCACGTCCATGTAGTCCTCCAAAACCCTAGACCCATGTGTGTGTGTGTGTGTGTGTGTGTGTGAGAGAGAGAGAGAAAGGCAGTCCATGAACCCAACACCACGTCCATGTAGTCCTCCAAAACCTTAGACCCATAAGAGAGAGAGGAAGAGAGAGAAACCAAACCACACCACAACCTAAGCCCTAAACTTATACCCACAGGAGAGAGAGAGGGAGGAAGAAAATAGATCCTGTAGTACTAGAATAGCCCATGCATGCGAGAGGAGGAAGAAAATGTCTCGTCGCCATAACTGGGGGCAACTGATCTCGTCACCAAACCCATAGGCGACAAGATCTAGCGCCTATTAGGTAGGTGATGGGACACCTTCATTATGTTTTTTTTTGTAGGCTTTGATTTTTTTTTTTTTGTCTGTATTGATTTTTTATCATCTGTAGTGGTGATCTGAACAAATAAAAATGATAATATTCCTGTCCACTGTCATTTTGGCTTTTTACTGATTTTTAGGGTTGCTTTCTATCCACTGATAGGGTGGAAACTATTTATTTTACAGTAAGATTATAGTTCTTTAGGATTCTCTATCTAGTTTGACCAACTAAGTAGAGTGAACCTGGGCCGGTGCTAGTCGCTTACCCATACTATGTCTCGATTGTGATTAATAGGTCAAGGAACCTAAAATATCCTAGGGGCTTGTTTCAAACTTCACCTTTCTCCCTAAGTCTATAACAAACCCTAGTAGATACTTGATATCTTGCTGTTTTGTATTTACTTATTGCTTTGTAGTTTGCTAGGACCAACCTATAAGGACAGAATCTTAGGTTGTGGGCCCTTCTTTAGAGAGATAAATCCACAGTCTAGGCCCTCTTGGTGGACCCTAACGAAGGTTAAAGAGTGGTACCAAAGAGTCCAAATCCTACTGAGTGACTCCTAGAATCAATGAAATCAGCTTCACCCTTGCCAAAGGAACCTACATGATTGAGTAAACACAAGTCAATCAAATCACTAAGTAAAAATCTAAACTCATTAAAATCGGTGTTTTCTTTGAAACTTGATTGCTTAATTAGGCTTATTTGACGTCAAATCTGTCCAGGACAATCTGGGGTACTAGACCAGTCTAAGGCACATGCCGCTAGATTGAGCAGCAACTCTTCTCGTCGCCTAATAAAGTGGCGACGAGATCTGACACCGTAAAGAAAGGCGACAATAAAAGAACCGCTCTGTTTGACTTGTTTGCAGGTTGATGTGTATTCTCAACATGTTTACACTTTGCAAGAACCTCTACATGGCATTGCATATTATCTGTTTGAGCATATCTTGCCATTTATTCAAAAGTGTTCCTGTTTAATTTGATTTAATATGTTTCGATCGGTGTTTTCCTTATTCTATCTGCATCCGTATAGCATTAAATATCGTGCCCACTAGAGCATACATTAATGACATTCATGCTTGGCTTCTTGCATGTCGCCCATAGGCGTATAGTAATCGACATAATCTCCTATATCATGTCTTGAACGGACTTCAATGCATTGCATATTGCATATCGCCTAAGAGCATACAGTAAATAACATTCGTCTTAATATAATGTTTTGAACATTACACACATTATTTTCCATTGTATTTCTTTTTAATTTCTCGCATTCATCTTTAGGGCAAGGATGTTTATTGTGTCGAGCTCTTGTGCACCGTTGGTCTAGAACTCGTACAACATAGCTGAGTATTAGGTTGCATGGTTTTTACCTCTTGCATTTCGTTTGTTTTCACTTGACATGAATTCTACATCTACCTTAGACACGAGTAAGCATACGTTCGCATTTGCTACACACACAAGTGGAAAAATGTAGAAAGACCGATTCATCGGATGCATGAAGGTGCTTAACACCTTCCCTGTGAGTAACAAGAGTCCTTATCCATTTCTGTGCCCGCAATGACCTATGTGTTATCCATTGACATCGGTGTCATTTCTTTTATTTTCTTTTGTTTGTTTGTTTTGCATCGCATTACATTTTCTATTAAATAAACTAAGTGACGACTCTCTTTATCCATTTGTTTTGTTTTTATGTGCTTTCCGATGTTTTCGGGTCCAACGTCTCTTTCCTTAGACTCATCGCTTCTGTCATGGCCCTATCGGTCCTTGTATCTTCTTCTCACAGATAGAGGTGCATGAGAGTCCCCCCTCCCATTAGTAAAGTCACAACTTGTTAAGAAAGGATAAACAAGCATATGTCATGTTAATGCCCATGTTTCAACATCTAGGATCAAACTTCTTTCATAATTGGAGGGAACTGTGATTTATTTTATTTTTCTTAGGTGAATTTCTCTAAGATTAACCGGTGATATGCAGCAAACAAGAAAAAACCTTTCTGAAAGTTTCGAAAAAGGCATTTCATGCAACCACTGCCTGAAGGTGGTTCTACATCCCTTAGCTATTACATTCCATGACACAAACATATACTATTACCATGAGTCCATGACAATGCCAGTGAAGAAGAAAAGGTCAACAAAAAGATAAGTTATATTAGAACCCTCCACATGACTCAAAAGGTTGGACATTATATTTAATACCTTTTCCCTCATGATTTTATCTTTGTACGTGAAATCAGATACATACAAAATAAAGTTATGATAAAATCCTCCCAAAACCTAAAAACAACGATAAAATCATGACTCTAGTACCACTTGATAGGACTATATAGGTCTTACCTGACCTCATCATGTCATTGATCTAGATGCAGAAACGTTTCTCTGAGGTGTATCCCTATAGTAATCACCTCAGCACCTATGAAGGGAGTTTTCTTGCAAGAGAACTGGAAGAATTGTTTGTGATTGTATGTTGAAACCTTAGAGGAATGTTCATTATATAACACACTCCATAGTTGCGTATCCTCTCACATACCATTTAATTTAATGTATCTCACAATTAAGCTAGTATATTAATCAAGTTGGTTAAGTCACATAAGTTGGACATTTAAACTTAGTTCCAATATGGAATGCTTATCTTCTACTCATCATATGCAGAAACCCACCTATAAACTATGTATACCAACATGTGTCAACAGTTGCCCATTTTGTAGATATTTGTGTCTTGATTGGTTGGGAAAGAGTCAGAGAGGCCTTCAACATATTCTTCAGAAGACAAGCAAATCACTTGGATTTTGCAGGACAAATCAATTGTCATACAAGCACTATTTTATTGTCCTTTTTCCAACAAGACGAAGGAAAATCAAGCCCCCAAACAGATCCTAGAGAGCAAACTCCCAACATATTCCTCAGTGGTACAGTAGTAAGCATGTCTCATGATTTGTCACACATTAATATTTCTCTCTTTGCAACCAGAGAATAGAAGAGTAACATACAAGATTGATAAATTAGGAAATCTTGATTACTAAAACTCTCAAACACATACTTGATTTAGAGTCAGAGGTTGTTGCTCCCAATTGCTATTTCGCCTTGTCTTGTTTAAACCAGGTCCTAGTAATTTCTGATTCAAAGAAACAATGAGCGAGAATCAGGTGCAATGAAAATATTCCAGATCACCAAATGCAACTTTACCTCATTTTCAAAATTTCAAATTGCATAATTTTGAAGAAAAGACTAATAAAAATACAAAACCATGTTTGCAAAATTATTTATATATCTTTGTTGACGCCACCAATGTAAAAAAGAACTAATTAAAAAAATGTTATATAATATGGTATTCAAATTACCTCTGTGAGACCAAATAGGCCACCTCTAGGTTCCATGAATAACTTTTGAATGTCAAGTTGCATTTCAAAGTACCTGAATCACTCCAAGTTTCCATAAGAATATATGTGACAACTAACGAAGATTACATTGCAAGTTATAGCCTACAAATATAGGAGCCAAGGAAAGTTAATCAGCTAATGTTCCCATTTTGTGCTGGAGCTTGTTGCAAGAAATAAATTGCTTTTCTTTTCTTTTCTTTTGAAAATAAAACTCATTTATTTTCTTGCTTTAATACCTTTGAGTTCTAGATTTACATACGAAGCTTCAGAATCTTTGGAGAGTGTAATATCTATTTAAAATAGCTGTTGAGTGCTTTAGGTTCATCATCATAGAACTTTAATAAGTCAAATATGAAAACCCTCTTCTCAGATGCAATCTACATGATGGAGACCCTAAAAGGCAGATTGTACTACATGAAACAAATTTAATTATAGTGCACCTAGAGGTACATGTGCCTCCAACACTGGATTATGCCATAAATATAAATTAGATACGTTTAAATTATAGTGCAAAAGTAGCTTTTGTAGCCCCTTAACCTTTTCATATCATTAAGATTGTTGCAGTTAACAAAAGAAATGCAAAAATCGTTTTTTAGATTAAAAATATTAATATTTTGAATTTTTGCTTGTTTGTCATGCATATATTATCAGGAAGACATAGTTAGGTTTCCATTCACAATCCACACCAACAACTTTACATCCCTCAATATACGTAGTAGAATTAAGCAACCCTTCAATTTTATCAACCCATGATATATCTTCCAGAGAAAATTCCTTAATATCTAAATAACTAGAACTAAGTGGACATGCTTCAAGCTTTGCTAAAATGAAAAATCATGCAGAGATATAAATTATAAAGGAGCATGATTTTGTTGCCAAAATTAGGATGTAACTATTGTAGAATAAATGAAGATAGAAATTTGCAAAATAAGAAGGTTAGCTAGATAAAATCATACTCAACAGGAACTGGAATTCTCTACAACCCCAGAGGTCAATGGATGGATGTGTTTACTTGACTCTAGAGAATTCTCTATCCGAAGTAAACAAAAATATAGACAATTAACACAAGTATAACGTACACATGCTACTGCTCAACCTCGTGCCTTAACTTCCACATACTACTGTGAGGCACTGGAATTGGCATAATAAATTGGTTTGCCTTAACTTCTAGGGACAAGCCTACTGATTCGGGCCAGGGTAAATAATCTTTGATACCGGATTTTCCTGTTGTGTTACAATCATACCATTGTTAACCAAGTTAATGTGATCGACTAAATCATTAATTTAACATAAAATTGGTATGTTGGTGATTTTTTTGCTATAAATGCATTTTATAATTAACATGTCAATCTATTGGCAATTGCCTGTAAAGTGCACTACCTGTAGGCATGTTAGTGAGAAAAGTATTGCTAATGCTACCACTCATGCAAAACGGAGCAAAATAATATTGAATCAAACCATAGTTTAGCATGGAATGAAGTGGACAAAAAATCCAATTAGTCAAGCTTTTAGAAAATTGTAATCAGAAGCTAGCTGTAGTTAAAAGAAGACAAATTTGCTGGTTTTGCTTTGTTACTTCTGCAAGGTCTGATAATAGTAATCTTGAGCAGTCAACCAGTCTTTTATGCATGCAATTTTTTAATTTGTAATTTCACAAGGTACACTGCCTTGGTTAAGTAATTTTTTATACTAAGATGAGAAAATGATATCAACTACAAAAAATATTTATTTTTCATAGTTGCTTTAGAACTTCATATAATCATATCTAAATGATGCTTTGGTAGTTTTTCCTATAGACTCTTTATCATCAAGTAAATTTTATACTTCATTTCAACTTCTTACCAAATACTCTAGAAGTTTTGTCTTTGTTAGTCTTGACTTCAGCAACATCCCAACATCCTTTTTTTTTATTTTTTATTTTTTATTCTCTTGTAAGAGTGCTTTGTCTTTGGGCTGGTGGGGCGGGTCCAAACATTTTTACCCTGCCTTTGGTTCCTTTTGCCTCTATTTCCTCTCCAACCTCGATTAGGTTTGTATTGTTGCCGAATGGGATTCAAGGCACTGGAGGAGGGCCTAGGTGGGGGTTTAGATGGCCATGACTCAGCTTGGTGTGATGCAGCACCAGTGGTAGAAGAGCATATGTCCCAGCTTTGACGGTATTTGATGGGGTATACCAATCTACCATATGCAAAGAATCGACAATCAGGGATTTCCACACCAGGGTGGACTTTAACCCTGACTCTGGGGACACCAAGTTGAAGGTATAGTTAGTATCAATTTCCAAAAGGTCAGCAAAATGCTCTACCATGTGCCTAAGGACATCGATATTCCTAAGGTGGTATGGGACACCCTCAAGTCTAATCCAGACGCCATCCTCTTTAAAATTGCAAATGG
>JAMKQA010017219.1:0-19467 GCA_024699735.1 Posidonia australis | reverse complement strand
ATTCGTTGGCATATTTGTTTGCAAGAGTAACAGCCCGGAAGATGGAAGGTCAGCAGCCAGAACTGGGCGCCTGCTTGGTGAGCCAGTAATGTGCGCCACCTTGGTGCACCACCTTGGTGCGCCAGCTTGGTGCGCCACCTTGGTGCGCCCACCCAGCTTACAAATGTCTGATTGGGGCTCTGGCTAATGGGTTTGGGGCTCGGTTCAAGGGCTGATCACATCCAAAGCAACATAAGGACACTCATTCCTGGGTCACCTCAAAATCGGGGTGTCTACACTATGACTTAAGGAAACAGTGACTCGAATCTCCTCTGAACTTAGAGGAGTCGTGAGGAAAAGGATAAATATTGGTCCTAGGATTCAAAGAACCAACAGCTCGAATCTCCTCCGAACTTAGAGGAGTCACGAGGAAAAGGATAAATATTGGTCCTTAGACTCAAGGAACCAGCAAATCGGATCTCCTCTGGGCTCAGAGGAGTCGTGAGAGAAAAGGATAATGCTGGTCCTACGACTCAAGGAACTAGTGACTCGAATCTCCTCCAGACATTGAGGAATCGCGAGGAAAAGGATAAATGCTATTCCTAGGACTTAAGGAAACAGCGACTCGGATCTCCTCTAAGCTCAGAGGAGTCACGAGAGAAAAGGATAAATGCTAGTACTAGGACTCAAGGAACCAATGACTCAAATCTCCTCCACACTTAGAGGAGTCACAATGAAAAAGGATAAAGGCGGGTCCTAGGACTCAAAGAACCAGCGATTCGGATCTCCTCTGGACTTAGAGGAGTCGTGAGAGAAAAGGATAAATGCTGGTCCTAGGACTCAAGGAACCAGCGACTCGAATTTCCTCCGGACTTAGAGGAGTCACGAGGAAAAAGGATAAAGGCTGGTCCTAAGACTCAAGGAACCAACGACTCGTATCCCCTCTGGACATAGAGGAGTAATGAGGAAAAGGATAAATGCTGATTTTAGGACTCAAGGAACCAATGACTTGGATCTCTTCCAAACTTAGAACTGTCACGAGCGAAAAAGGATAAAGACTGGTCCTAAGACTTAAGGAACCAGCAACTCGGATCTCCTCCGGACTTAGAGGAGTCACGAGAAAAGGGATAAATGTTATTCCTAGGACTCAAGGAAACAACAACTCGGATCTCCTTTGGGCTCAGAGGTGTCGCAAAAGAAAAGGATAAATACTGGTCCTAGGACTCAACGAACCAGCAGCTCGGATCTCCTCTAGACTAAGAGGAGTCACGAGGAAAAGGGTAAATGTTGTTCCTAGGACTCAAGGAAACAGCGACTCGGATCTCCTCTAGGCTCAGAGGAGTCGCGAGAGAAAAGGATGAATGTTGGTCCTAGGACTCAAGGAACTAGTGACTTGGATCTCCTTCGGACTTAAAGGAGTCATGAGGAAAAACGATAAAGGCTTATCCTAGGACTCAAGGAACCAACGGCTCGGATCTCCTTTGGACTTAGAGGAGTCACGAGGAAAAGGGAAAAAGTACTAGTCCTAGGACTCAAGGAACCAACGACTCGGATCTCCTCTGAACATAGAGGAGTCACGAGAAAATTGATAAATGTTTTTCCTAGGACTCAAGGAAACAGCGACTCGGATCTCCTCTAGACTTAGAGGAGTCACGAGAAAAGAGGATAAAGATTGGTCATAGGACTCAAGGAACTAGCGGTTCGGATCTCCTTCGAACTTAGTGGAGTCACAAGGAAAAGGGAAAAAGTACTGGTCTTAGGACTCAAGGAACCAATGACTCGGATCTCCTCCGGACTTAGAGGAGTCGTGAGAAAAGAGGATAAAGGCTGATCCTAGGACTCAAGGAACCAGCAACTCGGATCTCCTCCGGACTTAGGAGTCGTAAGGAAAGGGTAAACGCTGGTCATAGGACACAAGGAACCAATGACTCGGATCTCCACTAGGGTCATAGGAGTCACGAGGAAAAGGATAAATGTTGTTCCTAGGGCTCAAGGAAACAGCGACTCGGATCTCCTCTAGGATTAGAGGAGTCGCGAGAGAAAAGGATAAATGCTAGTCCTATGACTCAAGGAACCAGCGACTCAGATCTCCTCTAGACTTAGAGGGGTCACGAGGAAAAAGATAGATGGCTGGCTACAACCTGCTTGCCAGCCAGGAGGTTTGTTCTGTCTGCAGCTATCTACTTCACTATGTCACTGCTTTGCCCGTTCACTTGATGCTATTGGTGTTGTAGGACGATGATGGTTCATCCGAATAAACCATTGCTCAGATTTTACGTTGATACATAAGACTTGGCTGGACAAAGATTTCACGAGGGCATTGTTTCCTCCTCAAAAAAAGCGAACTTGGTGGATGATTTCTGACAATTCTCCAAGTTCACTGTTGTGTCACTTACAAACCTCTAAGGAGTTTGACTTTGGCACTAGCTTATCGACTATGTTCTCACCTACTGATTAGGGAAGTACTGAAATTCTGTCTTTGTTCTGATCTTGGAGGGATATAGCTATTGTTATCGTTGATCTTGCACTCGAGCTATGGAGCAGACAACATGTTCTGGATGAAGATACTGTCCCAAGACGGGTCAACCAAGAGGACAGCTGACGTGCCCCTGGTTGATGTGGAAGGCTATCACTATGAAGTTAGCTGACATGCCCCTGGTGTGTAGTATCCTCTGCCAGATCTTTGGCCAAAAAGTAGCTGGCATGCCCCTGGTTTAGCACCCAGCAAGACCTTGCAAAGTGGACAAATAATAATGCATGCAAGAATGATGGTGTTATGTTGTATCACCCTCAGGATTTGGAATGCTAATGATACCTACTATGAGAAGAGGAGAAGACCTCGATTCACAAGACACTTCCCAAACTTCTAAGTTGTGGGTGGCTCTCCAGAATGGACAAATCAGTAGGTTAGGCTCTGTGCCAAACTCTTGAGGACTTAAACCTACTTCTTTGACTTCTGGCTTATTTCTTTTCTCCCTCTTAGGCTTGTAGGCTCGCTCTAACCCTTGCTTGGGGGTAATAAGCATCTGGATTTGGATAGGTGCTATTCTAATTGTATGCGAAGGATGGTTAGTCCCTTTGGTCGCTTGGATTTTTGGATGCTTGCTTCGACTCCTCCCCAGGGTAAGTGATAGGATAGAGTTGGCCTACTTGCGTCTCTCTTTTAGGGCCAGCTTCTGTCTACAACTTCTGTCTCCTTATTTCTTTTGTGCCCTTGTGGATATGTTTATTTTATTTTGGCTCACACTCATGCTCGCTCCTAACATTTTATCTCCTCTGGAGGTGTAAGTCTCCAGGAGAGTTTGGACATTTTGCCTAACCATGGTTGGGTGGTGGCTCCCTTGCTTGCTAGAGTGTCTAGGTAGTATCCACTGAAGAGGTATAGGCCCTTCTCAAGCAGATTAGTTATTCCAATTTCGTCATCAGGATATGATGTTGATGTGTTTATGCATAGATATATGCAATCATTGATATGCTTAAGTTATTGATGTGCACGAAAGTAAAAGAGAAAATGCTGTGGAATAGATGTGCTTGGATTGCCTTTTATTTTTGAAACATGCATGATGAAGCAGTGGATGATGCATGATGTACGAAAGGATACTTTGCAAGGTGAGGATACACGCCTTTCGCTCATTGGTAGTACTTCTTCAGATAGCATGCATTGACCGACTCAGATAGATCGATGTTGTCCATGTCTTCGAGGATTGCTGCACCTCTCGAATAGACTTGCTTGATGATATAGGGACCATGCCAAGTTAGGTCGGAATTTGCCTCGACCGTCAGGGAGATGTATGGGCCACAATACCGGATCGCCTGATGTGAATTTGCCCCCTCTAGATCAATATTGTGAAGCAGGAATTCAGGTGTTTCACCATCTTCCATGTCATCATCCTCTTCTTTATAAGCGATGAGCTCTGACAAGATTTCTTCTTTGAAGGTTGGATCGGCGACGTCGAAAGAGAGGATTGCTCTTATTTCTACCCCTGATGATTCTTCATGATGGTCACACTGACTTTGGTGTTCTTGTATCTGCACTCCATGACCTTTAGCTCTTTCACGGTGGGGTTTGCTGACTGGTCAGGTTGCTCTGTTTCCTTGGCTCCTGATGTTGGTTTTTTCTGTTTTTTTTATTTTTTTTGGGTATTTTGGATTTGTTTTTTATTTTTTGTATTTTCTATAGTATGTACAAGTGGTGTTATTGACTGGTGGCTGTCCTACTACTGACTGATAGGAGTGATGCCACCTGGCTTTAGCTGCATGTACCATCTAGACCTGCCTCCCAGCTTCAAAGAGATTAACTCTAATGGTCTAGTGGGTCGATTGCTGGTGGAGGATTGCTGACTTTGGCTCTGAGGCTTTGACCTTTCCTTTTTCTAGCCTTTGATGCTTTGCTGCGTCCTCAGCCCATACTGACAATTGCTCTTGAAACAACAGCTCTAGGTCACTGACTTGATCATTCAATTGAATTGCCCTGCTGACTGTCTCATCCTCCGCTGAGGTGCTATCAGAACGCTGGATGGCACTCTGCTTTGCCACTGACTTATCTAGATTATGAGACTGTTGTAACTGATGTCCAAGGCTGGCTAACTGCTCTAATTGTTCTACTGACGTGACTGCTTGTAGGACTATCAATGTAGAGCTCGTTGTAGGGGCGGTGACTGATGCTACCATTGTGACTACAGGCGATGGCTACACCATCGGACATCGGTTCTTCTCTACAGTGGCTTGGCTTTGATTAGGATCAAGTATCCCTGCACTGACAAAATTGGTAAGATCTGATGGAATAAAAATCTTCTTTTGTCTCCTAGCGAGTGAATATCTGTCTTTGCGCGGCTGCCACTCGTAGCCTAGCCCCTTGAACTCTCGCCTTTACTCCGCCTGGATGGGCTCAGAGATTCCTTGCCTATGTCACCCGAGTGGTGTTCCTTTCTTATATCTCGATTTGCATCACACGTTTTCGATCATCCGGTGGAGATTGCTGTGAACGGTCAGGTAGCTGACACGCTCGAGAGCTGGAATGTAATTAACTGGCTCGAAACGATTGACCTGGAACATGACATCAAATGGCTTGTGGTCGAAATGAACGGTTTGGATTGAGACAGCAAAGACCAACTCGACCTTTTCTTTGTCAAGATCCTCCGCCATGACAACAACTACGTCGTTGCCCTAGCAGAACTTAACCATAATAAGGAGGGTCGAGGGGATCACCTGATGCATGTGCAACCAAGGGTGCCCAAGAAAAAGATTGAAAGAGGGCTCTAGATCCACAATATAGAACTCGACATTGAAGACTATAGGCCCTATGGTGAGAGGAATAACCAGCATCCCTAGCGCATTGTGATGTGTGTTATCGAAATCCGTCATTCCTTTCATCACTGTCACAATGTCCTCGTCTTTGAATCCGAGCTTGCTTGCTGTGCGCAAGGGGCAAACGTTTACTCCCGCTCCGTTATCAACCAGGGTGAGGGGAATTCGGAAGCTTTGATATTGCGCCATAATGAACACGGGCTAGTTGTGATTGACTCCTGCTGGAGGCAACTCCTCGCTGGAAAAAGAAATGTCATAAGGCTCTTCAATCATGCTCACCATATTCTATGGCGAGTAGGCAAATGGGCCCCACAGAGTGCGCGGTCAACGGTGTAGTGGTATGCTCCACCCTTGCAGTCAGCCGTATCATGTGGACTACTGACTCAGAACCAACACGACTCAAACAATAAAGACGAGTAGGGAATGGCTCATCAACAGTATGGATCAGATCAAGGGGGTCCATTACGGACGTCGCAGACCCAGAAGTAGAAAGGAAATGGATTCCTGAGGCCCCAGCGCCTGCTGAGTTGTCATGTGCAGGCATGGGCTGGTTGATAATGTTATGAGAGGTGGGTGGTACTTGTGCTGGTGAAGGTGGTGGTGCAGGTGTAGTGTTAGCCTCCTGGGTATCAATGACGATGACCTTGTGGTCAATCAGGATTTGAATGGCATTTCGAAGAGCCATGCAATTATCCATTGAATGGCCCGCTCAACGATGAAAATTGCAGTGGAGGTTCGTGTCGTACCACACCGAAAGAGGATTGGGTGGGGGACGAACCTCCGGAAGGCTCAGGAGTGACACCACCTTGGGGAGAATGGCACTCAGTGGCTCAACAAGTGGGTTGTACTGTCGTGCAGCATGCTGAGGCCATCTCTACCTTGGGTGGGGTCCTTGCCGGACCGATGTCGCGGGATACACCGGCTGGGCGATGGTGGTGATCTGTGGCGTGCAGGGTGTTCTAGGTGTAGGTGCATAAACTAGTTGATTCAGGCTTGGTTGGTTCACCACATTGATGGGCATGGTGGGAGATCCTACGTATGCGATGGTAGGCTTGGGAGGATCCCTCTTCTTAGGGTAACTGGTGTCAGCGCCATTACGAGTGTTGTTGCTCGCATGGTGATCAAGAGAGGTATCTTGCTTGGCAAAGGTGGCGAGTGTAGGAAAGCTGCCGCTGTGAAGGGAACTCTCTATACGCACACCTGCCCGAATCAAAGATGCAAAAGTAGTGATAGGCTGAATGCTCAATAGAGCCCTGATATCTGGCTACGCCCCTCGAATAACCATTTCGATAGATTCCTTGTCGGAGGGCCAATCTCTCACTTGTGATGCTAGGATGCGCCAATGGCCAACATACTCCCCAAATGGCCCGTGGGGTCAGTGTATGGTGCCGACAAGGTCCTCCTTCTTTGGGAACAAGTCGAGATTGAAAGCATATTGATCCATGAACGCCTGGGAGAGGTCGTTCCAAGTCTTGATCGAGCCCATGTCAAGCGACGTGAACCATTGGAGGGCTGGACCAGTGAGACTTTTCTGGAAAAGGCGGATCAACAGCCTCTTGTCAACCTGGAGCTAAGCGAGGTCTTCATAATATGCCCTAATGTGTGAAATGGGGCAACCTTTACCGTTATACTTTTCAAAATTCGGGATTTGGAAATGCGGTGGATCGCCTCTAGGAAATAACAGAGGTCTTGGAATCCGTAGGGTTGGCGATCGCCTCTTCTCACTTGTCGAAGTGCTTTCTCAAGGTCACCCACCCTGACGTTGAGGGTATTTGGAGCTGCTATCGACGAGGGTGATGCAGTAGGGAGAATGGCTACATATGCTGTGTGGGTCGCACCTAAGTGCTCCTCCGGGTCCACCACTATGCCACCGAGTGCTGCGGCACGATGGTCAACATATCCGTGCATAAGTGCTGAAGGTGGTTGTGGGAATGAGGGTGCTTGAACCTGATGATGTGTGGGAGGAGGATAAACAGAGAGTTGCGTGGCAGTGGGTGTTGAGTGTGGGAGCAATAGCTGTTGTAGCGGTACGGTGCCATGCGGTAGGCTTTGTGGATGCTATACTCCAGCCAACCCGAGGGGCTGGCCACTAGATGCCAGAGTAGAATGCTGTGCGGTGAGGTGGTGTGTCTGAGGCAGTGGTGTCACCCCTAACGTGGGTGTAGTGAGGAGCTGAGGTGAGGGCTGAGGTGGTGGTGCATAAGGTGATGCCTAGAACACCGGAGCAGGCTGCTGGGGAGCCTCAGGAACAGTGGGGCCTATAGTAGGCTAGATAGCCAAGGCCATGCCCTCGATCCTTTGGGTGAGGGCTAGCAGATATTCTACTTGTGCGGCAGGGGATCCCTCAGGGACAGTGACAGATGGCACAGTAAGAGGTTCGGATGTCATAGGTGGGACGGTTACAGGTTACGTTAGAGGAAGGGAAACCGCAAGGGTTGTCGCGACAATGGGCTGGGCACTAAAAGAGAAAGAACCTTGAGGAAGTGAGGCCGTCAATGATACATCTGGAACCCGAGCTGGGGTCACTGTAATAGACTAAATGCCTGGCTCCAGACTGGCCAAGGTCAGTGGGTGTCCTACGAGGTAAGGGACGGAACCTCCATGATGCACGAAGGGGACAGAGTGAATAGTTGAAGACACAACAAGGGTAGGAGGGACCGAAAATGGAGTGCCCTCCTAAGCAACAGTGGCGGACAAAGACTCGCTGGTACACTGGGCCATGGCTGATCGGGAGCGGGTAAGAACCGAACTGCGGTGGCAAACGAGGGGATGAATCCTAGGACGCGCTATTGTCAAAGTGACGAATAACCCAAGAAAAGATGATCAATAATGGAGTGTCGCAAATAGGTGAATCAAAGGCAGGAACACTCGGGCTCTAGCTAAGGAACTCACGCTCTACCTAGAAAAATGAAAACTACTAGTGTTAAAACTAGCAACAATATGCGATTAAAAAGTGGCGTGAATGGCATTCATACACATGGATGCAACTAACATGCTCTCTCTCACCAACTAAGTGTTTCCTACCAGGCTGTCTACTCCAGGATCACACCCGGGTAAATGGGTCTCTGACTCAGGCTAGAAAGTAAGGTCTACGCTCTAAATCCTGGCCAAAGCACAGGCAGTGAACGAGTGGTGTGTTGGTGGCCTCGTCTCCTGTAGTAGCATGAAGTTGTACCCTCTACTAACATCGACATGACCCTGGACAAAGAGGGGATAAACTAGCAACACGCCCTATACCAAAGCTATAGAACGGGCTGCTAGAATTGTCCTTCGCAAACCGTAGGTGGACTTAAAGGAGAAGAATGCATGCACCTATATGAATGAATCATGCATTTATGCTTTTGTGTCTTTTACTTGCATTTTATTAACCAGAGGACTTAGAGTTTGAGTTGGTCTCTAGTTTTGCCTTATTAATTGTTTCTCTAAGTTTGTGTGTTTTATTTTAAATCAGAAAGGGGAAACAAACATGTCTCTACTCTCCTACGCATGTCAAGTGCAAAAAGAGAAGAAAACACACATGGCAAACAAGCAAGCAAACAACAAGCAAAAGGCATGATCATGGCGTGTGCAAGTGTCGTGGCATCATGATTGTGAAAAGAAAACACCCATCACATCAAAAGGCAAAGCATGTGGCATGCAAGTGCAGTGATAGAGCAAATGTGTAAAAGGAAGTGTGAAAGACACACTAAGTAAGGAAATAATCACAAGCAAGGCAAACAAACAAGTCTGTGAAGCCAAAGCCTCAAAAAAGAAGCAAAAAAGACTAATCTAAAAATCGGAATATGGTGTCCCTAGTGGAGTCGCCAGTTTCTGTGACCAGGTCCAGCCCAGGGATTCGGTGTTGGGTCGCACTAGAGGGAGGAGGCCACAACCATGCTAGGATGGTGAAGGCGCAAGATAGGATAAAACAAAAAAGAAATGGAGTTGCCACCTAGTTTTTTAATGGAAAGACGAGGAAAACCACAAACAAATCACAAAGGATGAATGCGTGAGTGTAGACACCCCATATGCTTGCAGTGGGACCTTAAACTCTAAAACTAACCTAAAACAAATTTAAAATTCAAAAACCTAACTTAAAACCCTAAAATTAGCTTTAAACCCTAATCCAAACCCTAAACCCTAAATCAAATTCAAAACCTTAATCCAAGCCCTAAACCCAAGGTTAAACCCTAATCCAAACCCTAAACCCTAGGTTAAACCCTACGTCAAACCCTAAACCATAAGTCAACCCCCAAACCCTAATGTCAAACCTTAACAACCTAACTAACTTCCACTCTTTTATAACTACTCTAACAAACTCATGTAACAAACTAAACTCTCTAACTAACTCCCACTCCAACATAACAACTTCTAACCACCTATAACAACCTCTAACTACTTAAACAAACTCTAACAACTTCCCACTTAATCTAACAACTTCCCACTTAATCCAACAGCCTCTAACTAATCACAACAACCCAGAACCACCATGGAAAGCCTATAAATAACCCCCATTTGCAAGTGAGAAAGGGTTGTTGAAAATTTTGAGAAGAGAGCCATCAAAGCCTTTTCCTCCCAACTAGAGCAACCAGAGTGATTTAGGAGTAGAGAGGAGGCTCGAGGACGAGGAAAATCAGAGTTTCTAGCCATCTCCGGCGAGCTCCGACGGCCAACTCCACTACCAAACTAGGTATGCCCTCCACTGACCTCAATTTACTTCAAAAATGGTTTCCTAGGTCTCCCTCTACCTTCCCTAGTCAATTCCAATAGAGCCAGAGGTCTTCCTTGGCTGAGTCATGGTTTTAGGCCTCAACAGAGTCATTTTCTAGTGACCTAAGTGGGGACACAAATCTAGTGATCGATTCGTGCCCGAGCCAGCTCGATCCTCTCTCTCTAGAGTCCCTCTTGCCTCTTCGGTCCTTGGTGTGTTGTTTCATTGCTTCCCTGAGAATCCAGTAGAAGATCGCCGGAGTCGTGTGTCGTTGCCATCGCTAGAGAAGGCGACTGGTAACGACGATGGACCGCGCGCTTACAACCCCACTGTGCCTCTTTGAGCCTCCAAGAACGTTCCACGGCATGCCCCCAACACTCCAGAGCCATCAGAGTTGAGCCTCGTGCTCTGAATCACTCTCGCAACCATGCTCACCAGAGAAGACGACGGCGACAGCAGGTGGAACCCAACATCGCGTGATCTTCCTCCATTTTCGCCTCTGAAGGACGGAGAATGCTCCACACATCATCCTCATGCCACCAGGAGCTTCGAGTTGTAGCCCCATGGCCTCCAGGTTCCTCCTTCTTCAACGGCACCGTCGCCGGAGTGGTGTCGACGGTGAGGGAGGTAGGGGGCCATTTTCGACCGTCAAGCCTCAGATCTAGACCATTGGATCTTCTCCACAGACAAACAAGACAGGTGCTCCCCACGGAGACACACTCAGCCTGATAAACCCCTTGTCCAACATTTCCTACAACTGAGTCTTAAGCTCTCGCAATTCCATTGGTGCCATGCAATAAGGAGGCTTCAACACAGCACCAGAACTGGGGATCAAATCGATCGAGAACTCTACTTCCCTGTAAGGAGGCATACTAGGCAGATCGTCAAGAAAAATCTCGGGATATTCACACACCATAGAGATGTTGTGAACGCCCAACTCAGTAGAATTGGAGGTAACTACTGGCTAGATACCCCACGTAACCCCTGACCAAAGACTTATAAGCCCTCATAGCTGAGATGACAAGCTTAGGCTCACCTTGACACCCACCTTGCACAAAGAAAGACCCACCCTCAGGATATCCAAATTAAACTCTCCTTCGAGCACAGTTGATCAGAATGGACTGTTGCGCCAACCAATCTATGCTGAGTAGTACATCGTACTCCTGCATGTCCATTACGATCGGGGTGGCATCGAACTCTCTGCCATTTAGCGTCAAGTCGACAGACCGTAGGTACTTCCATTCCAAACTGTGCTCCCCCAGCAGCATCACCACACTGAGATGAAAGGGCAGTCTAGCTGGTCTCTCTCCCAACTTCACCGCGAAAGACTCAGAGATAAAGGAGAAAGAACTCCTTGAGTCAAACAACACTTTGGCCATCCGACCAGCCACAATAAAAGAACCTGATGGCCAAACAAACAACAACACCACACAACCATACAATCAAGCAAGATGTCCAGATTACAAGGAGATTACGACAAATCTCAGAGGATTACAGAATCAACTAATCGTCCTTACCCTCAACTACAACTCCCGAAGACCTAACGCCTGGAGCTGCAATGGTGAATGCCCGTCCCCTAGTCGACTGCTGTGACGTGCTTGCTGCCTTCTTAAGTAGTTCCAAACAGGATCTTTGAACATCTCCCACCTTCCTACACACCACAAAGGCCAAAGGCTGTCGAGGATGAGGACAATTTGTAGCGATGTAGCCCACCTGACCACAATTGAAGCACTGGTACCCACCAAGAGTACCGGATCCTGTCTAACTGAGGCTAGCTCTACTACTCCCAGCAAAACTCCGCTGGCCCGCAAGAGAAACACTAGACCTCGCCTTCTGCTTTTTCTCAGGGTTACTTGAACTACTAGCACTTGGAGGACTGAAGAAAGAGAACCGAGAGGTGAAAGAAGACTTACCCTTCCCTTTGGGATGACTCTCCAAGAAACTTCTGATGCTCCGCCTCGAAGCAATAAGTCATCCCAACCATGTCCTCCACAGTCTAGCATCGACAGCCCATCACCTTCACCTGTAGCCCTGGGTTCAAGCTGTCTAGAAACCTCTACGCCCGCTCCTCTCAAACTCATAGGCAGGAGCAAAACGTTCTAGTCGGGCGAACTCAGTCTCATACTCGAGCACCGACATCGTGCCCTACTCCAAACTCTGGAAATCTTGGCAAATTTGCTCCCTCACATGAGTAGGAAAATACTTGTCATAGAAGGCCGCCTTGAAATTCTTCCACTGGATGCTAACAGTGATTGAGTCCTAGAACTTTAGCCGCCTCACAGACTTCCACCACCTATCTGCCTCACCATCCAACAGATAAGTCGCCAACCGCACCCAATGCTCCTCTAGACATGTCATGCTCTCCTCAGCACTAACCTTGCCCTTGAATGACGGCAGACGAAGCTTCGTGAACTGGTTCAGCCATGGGTCACCCAACGGCTCACTAGCACTGCTCTTGCTGAATGCATGGGAGATCTTATGTGCCAAACTCCTCAGTTCCGCACGAACCGCCTTCCATCCGCCCACGTCCTCTCTGGACTCAGTCTCCTCGATTGGGGCCTCGCCCTTATGACCATGAGGAGGCATCGTGCTAAAGAAAGGCAAAGTACCTACACCACAGATAAAGCAACAACCAAAAAACAATAGTGAAAATCAGGTGCAGACTCTACCGTGCATGCAAAACCTATGGAGTCTCTAGACCAGACACCCTAGGTGTAGTGCAACCTAGTGAACCTGGAGCTCTGATACCAACTATAACGCCCCACATTTTCCACAATAATTTAAAACATATTAAATTACAGGAAAATTAAAGCCAAAAAGAAAATATCTAACTACCAGGAACCTTTGTGTGCAGCTGGGAGACCTAACGCTAAGCTAACCTAACCACATGATATCTATATGCACTACGCTAAGCTAACCACATGTCTGCACCTACAAACCAAAACCACAAGGAAAATGCATGAGTGACAGGAGTCACCTAGTATGCATCTCAAGAAAACTGCGGAAAACAAATCTATAATTAATTTTTCCTTTAAATCCATTTCACAAATCATTTCCTCAAAACTTCACAAACCAGGCCTACACCAGCCAAAACCACAATCAGGGCTCTACTAGCCCAAAACCACAAGCAAAGGCCCTCAATGGCCAAAACCACACACAGTGAGTCAAGAAGTCCGACGCTACGCAACCAAACTCTGGCTACAAGCAGTCCACCGAAGAGCAACCAACGACGTCTGCACTATCACGACGTGCCACCCTGTGTAGGAGTCGCATCGTCCTTTGATTCTCCAACCTAGAGAACCCTCACAAAGCCAACCCCTCCTTGGGAAGGCTGCCTTGTCTCTCAGGACGTTACCGGCTACGGGGCACGTGTCCCATCCACACTGGCCACCACAGGGTACGCCTCCTCACGGCATCCTCCACACGGTGCTCAAGAGGGAGTGTCATACCACCACACCAAACGACACCCAAGCGTCAATGCTCACGACAACAGCAGGAGTATCTCGTCATGCCACAAGACACCTCAACCCGTGGACCACAACCCTAGCCTCAAGACGACATTCAAGGAGTCTCATACCTCTAGAACCCGACGTCCATCAGCCTCAGGTATCTTGGCCCCCAACCTCGACTAGGGAGTCATGCTCGACCACCCCGAGAATGTCATCACATTCCCTGGTCCCGACAACATAGTCTCGGCCCGCACACAGAAAACTCGGAAAACCATTTTCCAAAACAAGCCAATTATCACTTTGAAATCCACTTTCCAAAATCATTTTATATCTTTAAAAACTCTTTAAAAATCTCGACAAAATGGCACATCCGGTGTTCTAGGAGACCACCACTAACGGCCCACAATTCCATCTTACAAAGACAATACAAATCAATCCGCAAAACCACTGCATTAAAATATATTTTCCAAAAATCTAGGAGAAACCCCAAAGATGCCCTTGCAAACTCACACATGTGGAGCATGCATCTGGCCAGCGCCTCTGGCACTTTCGTCTGAACGCCAACAAAGGTAGAAAGACTTTCTATAGCTTTACCTGGTTTAAGACGTTCTAAAACTTAATCAAATGAATAATATTTTTCCTTTACTAATTTTGTCTTTTCTTGGTTCTGTTACCAAATTAAGATATTTATTTAATTGTTCTATTTTTTCTTTGAGGTCTTTAATAGTGCTTATTGTTTTTAATATAAATTGTTGTTGTGAACTTATCACATAAAGTTCATTAGTGTCGCTATTAACTTCACAACAATTGCGTGCACTATCTTCCTCTTCCTCTTCCTCACCTATACTTTCTTCTTCTCTGCTAGATTCATCGGAATTAATATGTAGCTTATTTATTACATTCTCTATTTCTTCATTGCTAAATTCTTTTGATTCTAAGAGTAATTCATTGATTTCTCTTTTGGTATTTCTTTCGAAACATTTATTGGCATACTGTCTCCTTTTATTACATTTATAACATAGTAGGGTTCTTTTAGTCTGTCCATTTGTTTTAGCTTTATTTCTGAATTTCTTAGTCTGGTCCTTATGATATCTTCTTTTATTTTCTTTACTTTGGAAATTTCTCTCTTTACTTTCTTTTATTCGTTTTGGTGTTAATCTAGGATTGTCTACCCCAAATTGATAACAAAAATCTCCTAACTCCTTTCTTCCTAAATGTCTCTGTTTCTTTAATTGCCCTTTAAGTTTAAGGTCATTGCATAATACAAGCCCTATCTGATTTATTGTTTGAATTAGTTTCCCTTAAGAGATTTGATTGAAAGAAAGGATATTATTATAATGTTGTCTTAGGGTTTTCCTAACTTTTTCAGCAAATAGAGAGGGTAAACTTGCGACAAACATTTCTTTTCAGATAGCATTATTACAGTCATTTAATTGTAATACCTTAGATAAGAATACATCTTTATACCATTTAAAATCTGTTAATGTAATACAACTTAAGTTCATTAGTTATTCCCTATTTTTCTCAAATGTACTATTTGTGTCTCCTATAAAATGTTTATAAATATTGATTATTACGGTGTAGATCATATTAGGAATATTTTCACCATTCTCTTATTTTATGGGTCTTCTGGATTCATCTGTTTTAATTGCTGATTGAATGTTTTGTCGATCTACACCTGTGAGATAATGGTCCCACCAATCCCATAGTTGCCCTAAAAAGGAAGCAATTATGTCTTGAACAATACCAGATTTAGAATTGTTGTGAGTTTTAGAAGCCGTGGTGTAGATAAGCATTTGATGTAACATTTGATCGTTCATCAAAGTGATCTCTCACTGAGAGATCATCTTTGAATTGAAAATCAACTGGTGTAGGTCTAGAGTAATATGTTTTTGAAGTGGAATAAATTTCATTAAGGGCATCAACTGATTCATTTTCTGAATATTCAGATTCAGATTTAGAGCTGGAAGTAAATTCTTGGACTGCATTAACAATATCTGCGAGAGATAATTTTTAAAATCTTGAGGAAAGTTCTTGGGCAAATTCACTTATTTGGTTCATCTTAATAGGTCACTTATTTCCTAATTCAATACCCTCTTTCATGTAATGGGGCATGATTATGGCTGGAGACTTACTTAATGATGCTTTTGGTCATAGATTATTTCCTTTAATGTTGTCTAAAAGATTTTCTATTCTTTCAGTTTATTTTCCTATTGTCTGGAGATGAATATTAGTAAAATTATTTTGCTCCATTATTTTTGCAACATAGGTTTGTCTAATAATGTCATTAGTAGAGTCTATATTCTTAAATGGTGATACTCTTAATTCTCTAATTTTGATTTTATCTAATGGAGGATGTATTGATTCTACTTCCTTAGATTTATTAGCAAGTTTCCATGTATTTGTTATCTTTCAATCACCATTGCGTGGTCCTCAATGGGAAGGTGTTCAAGCATAAATTTTAATGTTTGCATATAATGTGTTTCCTACTAGTCAAAGAAATATATATTCTCTTTCAATTCTTCCATTTATCTAAACCATTGGTTTCTAATGTTTGCTCATTCTTCAAGATCAAAGGTTTAAAAAAACCACTCTTTCTTATTTTATTTTCTTCTGAGTTAAGTCTTTCCTTAGCAATTCTTTATCTATTTTAAATTCTTTCTTATCTTCAATGCTTAACATGTTTATAAAGAAATCTGTTTTGGACGGTTCATAATTATCTCTATATGTTGCAAAGGTTATTCTAGTTGGTCTACGGTCTGTTTGTTCTATTGAAGAGGACATTGAAGGCCTGGGTGTTTCAGAGGATGATCCTAGGTTTATAACCATTCTTTTTGATGTAGAGAAGTCGATTTTTATATCATCGTTTGGATATTCAACTATATTTTGTAATTCCTTTTTTTTTTTAAGGGTTTTGGAGGAATGGCTTGGTTTAGAGTCTAATTTTTTGGAAGTCTTATTTCTTCCCATTTTAATGCTTTTGGTATTACTGTATTATTCTTTGCATTGGTAAAGAATAGTGTTGTTACTCCTTTTTTTGTAGAAATCTTTGCTTGTAGGGTTACTATATTCATGATTTTACTGCAAACTTTATAAGATATTGCGATATTTTTAGATGTGGGATCCATATTAAATCCTTGTATTTGAAGATTTATGGTTAACACTTTTAAAAACCAAGGTCTAATAATGAGACTGAGAAATTAGGAAATGTATTAAAGAAAATGGGTTCTTCATTAAGACTAGATTCCATCAATCCAAGGAGGGAATATGAGAATTTTAAATGCCTACAATCTCTATGGTAGATGAGGATTGAGGTATTTAGTCCATTTCTAGTAAGGGCTCTTGCTGAGACTTGAACTAGGCTTATATGCAGATAATGATATTTATCTTTGTTTTGAATTAACTCGAGATCTTAATTTGTTAGTAGTTGAAGATTTTTTGTTGTTGAACTTATTGAGACAGTTCTTTCTATTGTTTTAATGTGATAGTTAAAGGACCACTAAAAAGATGTATCTAATGGCCATAAAAACAGTCATAAACGGCCAGTCCATTGGTATGCCGTTTAAACTTTCGGAATGTCGGAAACATTGCATCTTTAAATTGCAACTCAAGAGCATTTTGGTATGTCGGAAACATTTCGATATATCGAATTCTCCTGATTCGGTATACCTTTCTAATTCGGTATGCCATTTTGTCTTCAGCTTATCTCTACATTTCTTTTTCGGAGTTTTGTTGCTTGTGTCGTTTCTTCCTAGTTCGGTATGTCGATTTTTCTCCAGTATGCCGTTTTTGATCCTTTCTTAATTTTTCACCTTTGGTTTGGAACACCGATGCTTGTGTCGTTTCTTCCTGATTCGGTATACCGATTTGGTTCGGTATGCTGAATTTGTCTCTTTTTTAATTTTTCAACAAATATTCTAAGTATAACTTTACATATACATTTTACAACATATTAAATGGAATTTACATGACTCGAGTATTACAATTCTTCAGTCTTTTTCCTTTCATGAAAATATACACAAAAAATCATTAGTCCAAGTGTTATCATCAAAACATATAATATATTTCCAACAATCTCCCCCTTTTTGATGATAACAAAATCAAAATATTAAGTATGAGTTCTAACCATAAAAGATAATAATTTTCAATAAGCTCCCCTTGTCACCAATCCATGGATATTAAAAATGAATAATAATTAACTCCCCCTTAAAATAAGCTCACCTTATGAATTTTTCTTTTATCATGAATTTCATATATGCTATGAATTTTTGATGTTTTAATATAGCATATATTTCTCCCCCTTTTTGGCACAATCAAAAAGTTATCCAAAAGTTTTGAAGACATCTCCCCCTTTGTGTTATAGACCAACATACATAGTAAATAACCAAGAAAATATATATAGTAAATAACCAAGACAAGGACACATAATAAAATGTCAACCATTGATAAAATCTTCAAATAAGTTACACAAGATGTCCAATCATCACAAAAATAAAATTTCAAGCAAGTGATGTTACAACAATTCTAAGGAGAAGGCGGATTAATGTGTTCAAGAATATCCTGGTGATAATCTTGAAGAGTGTCTTGGTATGCCTCGACTCGATCACTGAATTTCCTTATACTTTTCATATATTCTTGATGTTGTTGTTGTTATTGAAACATCTAGTCAGAAATCAGCCTCTGTTGTTGTAATTAAATGTTCATCATTTGCTTTTGATGGAGATACATCTTTGACATTTGTTTTTGAATTAGATCCAATTTCTTGGACACACTTGACTCTTCTTCATTAGAGTTTACATCTTCATCTCTTGCTTGGGTTCTTGGTGGCGCAGAAGAGGAACTCTCAGGAAGATTTTTAATTTTATTATGAAGCTCGATAGATTGTTCCATTTTTGCCACAGCTTGAGTTCCTAAAGGCTTAGATCTAACAGGTAGGCTTGGTTCATCATCTAGCAGAATATCATAATTTTCAAATAGGTACGTTAAAGGAGGACCAAAAAATTGACAGGAATTTGTTTGGTTATGGCATATACCGCCTTGCAAGTGAGCTCGCTCATCTTATCTTGGTGACCTTTCTTTTGAACTAGATTGGCGGCCATAATATAAGTAATGAGATGTGATTGTTTTGTAAGTTGTTTAATCTTACCGGGCTTAATAGTACTCTTAGGGTTCAAAAATATGGCTTTGCTGATTTCAGAGTAGGACCAATCTAATTCATAAATAGATAAAGTAATATCGGTCCCTGAAGATGGAATTTTAAACAATTACCCTAGTAACACATCATCAAAGTCTATAATATTTCCACAAATGTAAGAATGGGCTAGAGAATGGGAATAGGTCATGTTGGCATAAAATTGAGACACAAGATCAGGATAGTAGAGTCTATCACCGACGGAACTTAAAAAAGGAATAAATCCTTGGAACTCAAACAATGACTTAATGGAATCGAGTTCATTAAAAATCATTCGTCTTCTAGTGAGTACCTCTATGTTGGAAAATCGATCTCGGTGCGCTTGTTTAGCCTCATTGTCGATAAATCGATACTTCTGAGAGTGGCTGTCGGAGGCTCTAGACGTTTCCTCAGCTTGTTTCCTCTCTCCACAAGAAGCAAGCATTTTCTTGGGGGCCATTCTTAACGAAGAGGGGACGGAACCGGTAAGGAAGGAGAGAGGAAGGATTGGGGAGGCTATGCAAGATCAGAGATGGAAAGATTCAAGGGCTGGAGATGAGGAGGAAGGGGTTCGGTGGAGAGAATTGGTCAGCCATGTCTCGAATGAAATGAAAATGAACCTGGGTTTTAGGTTTAAAACGAGTTTCGCGACTAATTCGGTATACCAAAAACTAATTCGGTATGCCAAAATCCATTACAGGGATTTTCGGAACAACCTTCAGTTAGGGGTGCAAATGGATCGGATACGGTACGGATATGGGTGTTACCATATCCGTATCCATTTTCGAAATGCGGATACGGATACGGATACGGATATCATACGGATAGGAAATTTACATATCCATATCCTTAAAAAACGGATACGGATACGG
>JAMKQA010017217.1:0-11340 GCA_024699735.1 Posidonia australis | reverse complement strand
TTTTGAATTCATGCTAAGACACTTTAAATCTTTTTCACGTTATAATGTTTATGAAAATAAGCATAATTGAATAATCATCAAAATTAATGTAATATTTCAAACAGATGGCCCTCTCCTTACGCCCTGATTCATCATGCTGTCCTAGGACTGCGCCCATGGAATACTGTGTGGTTGAGAGATATAATAACAGTGGCCGCCCTGGTGTGGGAGGAACTTCGATTGAAGGTTTTGCCAGAAGCTATTTGATCTTGTCGAAGGCCGCTTGACAATCATCATTCCAGTGTGTTTGGGCATTCTTCCTCAGAAGTTTGAATATCAGTTCACATATGGGTGTAAGTTGTGCTATGAACCGACTGATATATTGTTGCCGCCCCAACAATCCGCAAATTTCTTTTTCAGTGGTAGGGGGAGGCATATCAATAATGGCTCTAGCCTTGTGAGGATCCACTTCAATTCCTCTCTGGCTGATAATTTAACCCAGGAGTTTTCCAGAAGATACCCTGAATACACATTTATTGGGGTTGAGGCGAAGCTTATACTTCCTCAGGCAATCAAACAACCTCCTTAAGCAGGAGAGATGATCTTCGGGCTCTTTAGACTTGGCGATCATGTCATCCACCTACACTTCTACTTCTTGGTGCATAATATCGTAGAATAACGCTGTCATGGCCTTCTGGTATGTTGCGCCTGCATTCTTCAGCTTGAATGGCATTACTCCGTAGCAAAAGACTCCCCACGAAGTAATGAAAGATGTCTTATCCATGTCTTCTTCGGCCATTCTAATCTGGTTATATCCTGAAAATCCATCCATAAATGATAACATCTAATGCTCTACTGTGTTGTCAACCAGAATATCTATGTGGGGAAGCGGGAAATCATCTTTAGGGCTTGCTTTGTTAAGGTCTCGGTAATCTATGCACATGCGAACCCGTTCGTCTTTCTTTGGCACAGGCACCACATTGGCGAGCCACTCAGGATAAAGAACGACCTTGATGAAATTGACTTTATGCTGTTTCATGAATTCCTTCTTATGTTTTAACAACCATTGAGGTTGCCATTTACGAAGCTTCTGCTTGACTGGCTTCGAATTTGGTTTCAGTGGTAATGTGTGTACTACCACCTCAATTTCTAAACCAACCATGTCATCATAGCTCCATGCAAAGACATCTACATATTCTTTTAAGAAAGCTATAAATTCTGCCTTTGCTTGTGGTGATAATTTGGCATTGATGTGTGTTTCTTTAACATTTTCTGCAGTGCCAATGTTGACGAGCTCCGTCTCTTCCTCCACATGTAGATTAGGGCCCTATGGGTCATTATCATGAGGCTAAAATTGTGATAGCGCATTATCATCACTCTCATCATCTGCACTGTCTGCTTCAATGACCTCATCTTCCTCTCCATAGGCAATAAGCTCTGATAGAATTTCCTGCTCAAAGGTCGGATCTGTGATGTCAACTGAGAGGATTTCTTCTGATTCCATGCCCTGATGGCACTTTATGACAGTCACAGTGACTTTCGTATTCTTGTAATAGCACTGTGCGACCTCTTCTGCTTGATTGTTTGGACTATCTGAGGATCTAGGGATCTCTGCTTCTGAAGTTAATGCCTCTCTATTCACATTTTTTGATTTTTCAAAATTTTTTGGGTTTTCTTGATTTTTTGATTTTTGTGTATTTTCTCTACTATTTACAAAGGGTTCTGCATGCTGGCGACTGTCCTGCTGCTGATTGGTGAGATTACTGCCGCCTGTACTGCCTCCTGAGCCTAACTCATGTTGTTTTTTTTATCCTCACCCTCAAGGTGAGGCTTAAACTGCCAATACCAACTACACTCGCCTCCCGGTTGACAGGAGATTAACTCCATTCGTCTAGCATACCTATTCTCTGACTCATGAAGGACCATAATCGAGGCTTGGTCCTGGGGTGGTATTGGTGATTCCAATGGTGGTAATGAAATGACTACCTTCCCTTTCCTGACTCTGTCGTGCTCTGCCAAGTCTTCTGCGAGCACCTCTAATTGTTCTTGGAATAAAATGTCAAGATCTCTGATTGTGTCATCTGCTAGGTTACTCCCTGAGTCTGTCTCCTGGACTAAATCTTCCAACACTACTACCTGATCGACTACTGACTATTCTGACACTAAAAATGTTGAACATTTCTGTAACTACTCGTTGATCTGCTCAATGCCTTGCTCCGTCTCTGGCTGGCCATTCTCTATATATGATTCTTCTGGATAAACCCAAACTACTGATGACTACGACACTGATATTATATACGGGCTCTGATTTGGATCCAAGATGCCTACACTGGTGAAGTTAGCAAAATTGCGTGGAATGAACATCTTAGGGGACTTACCAAAGCACGGTAATCTCTTCTTGTGATACTGACGTTCGTATCCCAATCCTTCGCGCTCTATCCACTCTTCCGCCTCGATCGGCTCGGCGATTCTTTGGCCGTAACGCCCAAGGGGAGTTCCTTTCTCATATCCCCACTTGCAACACAAATTATCGACCATCAAACGGGGATCACCACAAGTGGCCAATTGGATGACGCGCTTAAAGGGGGAATGAAATTAACCGGCTTGAACCGGTTAACACGATACAGAACATCAGAAGGTTTAGGCTCGAAGTGGACAGTTTGGGGGGCTACAGCAGAGACGGACTCAACCTTCTCTAGATCTTCTGCCAAGACAACAACAACATTGTCGTCCCAGCAGAACTTAATCATACGATGGAGGGTTGAGGGAATGACTTGGTGCTTGTGAAGTCAAGGGCGTCCAAGCAAAAGATTAAAGGAAGGTTCAATATCTACGACATAGAATTCTACGTCGAAGCGAGCTAGGCCAATGGTCAAAGGAATGATTAAAATCCCAAGTGCATCATGATGCGTATTATTGAATGCCGTCATCCCTTTCACGGCTGGTATTTTGTCCTCGGACTTGAATCCGATTGCACTTGCCGTACGCATGGGGCAAACATTTAAGCCTGCTCCATTGTCTACCAATGTGAGAGGGATGCGAAAGCTCCGATATTGTGCAGTGATGAACAAGGAGGAATTGTGATTGGTTCTTGATGGTGGTAACTCCTGGCTAGAAAAGGAGATAACTTGTGGCGCCGCTATCATTCCTACCATATTCTCGAGGGTAGCTGGCTCAATGGTTGGGGACACATGGGCAGCTTGGAAGACTCTAAGGAAGGCTTCTCTATGCTCTGCTGAAGTGTGGATCAGGTCCAAAATAGAAATATCAGCTTTGACTTTCTTAAGCTGAGCAGTTATGTCAAGTGAAGGTTGGCTGCTAGTGGTGGGAATAGGTGGTGCTACTCTTGGTGTGGGTAGTTGTGGGGACTATGCTTGCAATTGAATAGGAACTGGCACCACGGGTGTCGGTGGTCTAGATGGTTAGGCTTGCAATTGGATAAGGCTCGGTGTTGGAGGATTAGGCCTTGGTGTTGGGGGCTTGTATACTCTACCTGACCATGTCATTTCTACACTCATTTCTGTGGCATAGTTGTACGGGACACGATACGTGTCGTGGGTGAGAGTAACGACAACCAGAGGACGGGCAACTAACTGTACAGGCATGGCTGGAGGATACTGGTAACTCTGAGGGGCTAGTGGCTGAGTCGGCCCAAATTATGGCCAAGCTTGCAAACAAATTGGTGCTTTTGGCTGGGAGTATATGATAGGTGGCGCCACCGTGTACTCTGACTCGACATTTGGGCGAATCATATTAACTAACTCCTCGGAACCACCAAGGAAAGATCGATATAATTGGTGAGGAAAAGGGGACGACACATCATGAATCAAATCAGTTGGAAGAATAGGAGACGAGATAGAATCAGAAGAAAAAATAGAATTGACTCCTGAGGAACCTGATGCTCTCGAGGCTGGATGCTGTGGCAAAGGCTGGCTAACTATATTAGGATGTGCTGGTGGTGCTTGTGCGGCTGCTGATGCGGGCGATGGGCCTGCCGCCTGTGTGCTAATCACAATGACCTTTTGGTCAATCAAGTCCTGGATAGTGTCCCTTAGTGTGAGGCAATTATCCGTCAAGTGACCTGTGACCCGATGGAAATTGTAGAACGCATTCGTATTATACCAGGCAGGAAGCGGACTTGGTGGCGGGCGTATCTCAGGCAACCTCAAGAGGGATATGACTTTAAGGAAAATCATGTTCAATGGCTCCACTAATGGGGTATAGTGGCGCCTGTCAAGGCGTTGTTGCTTCGGCTGTGGATGTACCAACGGTGGGCACATCCTAGCCAGTGGGGGAGGGTAAACCAGAGTGGCAGTGAGGGTGATGTGTGACGCATGAGGTGCTCTGGGTGTGGTCGTGGGTGCATAAACTACTTGGTACTGAGGGGGCGGATGGATATTCACCGGTGCAGCAGGGATCTAATATAAGAGACGATATTCTTAGAGGAATCCTGCCTCTTGGGTAGATTGGCATTGTGGTAGTTGTTGTTGTTGCTACTGCTAACGCCACTATGTGAGGAAGTGGCCTGTTTGGCGAATGCAGAGAGTGCTGTAAAACTACCGTCGCACAGTGAACTCTCAACACGGGCACCCGCCCGAAGCAAAGCAGAAAAAGTGGTGACTGGCTGAATGTTGAGCAGAGCCCTGACTGCTGGCTGTGCTCCTCGGATCACAATCTCAATAGACTCCTCATCAGAGGGTCTATCTTTGACCTGCGAAGCCAAGGATCACCATCGTCCAACATACTCCCCAAATGTTTCTTGGGGCCTCTGCTTAATTGTGACCAAGTCCTCGCGCTTCGGGACTAGGTCGAGGTTAAAGGAATACTATTCGAGGAACGCTTGTGTAAGGTCGTCCCAAGTCTTGATGGTGGCCATGTCGAGGGAGTTGAACCACTTCAACGTGGGCCCCGTAAGACTTTTCTGGAACAGGCGGATTAACAACCTTTCATTATCTTAGAGTTGGGCGAGGTCTCCGCAATATGCTTTGAGGTGTGAAATCGGGCAGCCCCTACCATTGTATTTTTCAAACTCCAGGATTTGAAAGTTCGGAGGGAGAGTCGCCTCTGGAAAATAATAGAGGTCCCGGAATTAGTAGGACCGACGGTCCTCGCCCTGCACTTGTTGGAGTGTGCACTCTAAATCATTCACCCTCGCAAGGAGAGCATTTGGAGCTACTGCAGTAGCAGATTGTGCAGCCGAGGCGGGTGCCGCGTACACTGTATGTGTTGCCCCTAAAGGCTCCTCTGGATCCACCATTCCGTCGTCTGGTGCTACGGTAGGATGGCCAGTGTACCCATGCATGGGTGCTGTGTGCTGTGGTACAAAAGATGAAACTTGTGTTTGGTGCATGGGCGAAGATAAGGTAGGGAGTGGTGCTACAAGAGGTGCAGAATGCTGGAGCAAGAGTTGTTGGACCAGAATGGCCCCTGGTACTACGCTCATGGCGGGCTGTGCTCCCGCCAGCCTAGAAAGTTGGCCACTAGATAACGGAGATGCATGCTATGGTGGGTGCTGTGGCGGTGATTCAAAAGACAATGTCGATGCCCCTATAGCTGGGGAGACAAGGGATGGCGACGGCTGTGGGGGTGGTGCAGTGGGTGCAATCTGTGGTCCTAGGGTCGGTTGCAAAGGCAACTCAGGAGTCGGTAAGGACAAACCTGAAAAGGACTGGAGCGCCAATGCCAATCCCTGCAACTGCTGGACGAGGGCTGACATTTGTTGCAGCTGCGCAGTAATGGGATCATCACTAGTGGCTCCAAAGGATGGAGGCAAAACAGGGGAAGAGGAGTCAGGAAGTTGAGACCCCAGTTGCCCAAAGTGGGGAGAGGCTACTATAGAGACAACTGCAGTTAAAGGGGGGCTAGTAAACACATAGCTCTGAGGAGGAGCAGTGAAAGAACCCTAGGGAAAGGTCATGGAAATCGACTCAACTGTTGAGGCCCCAAAGGCAACAGAAGACCAAACTGATGGTCCTGAAGGCAAGGTAGCCACTGGGACACAGTACTGTAGTGGCGGAGGTTCTCCGGATGCTAAGGCAAAAGTAGAGGCAGCAGTGATAACAGAGACAGATACGAAGGAAGGGTACATTGAAACAGGAACCTCCTCGTGGACAGCAGAGGAAAGAGGCTCGCTGGTTTGCTAGGCCATGGCGGATCGCGAGCGAGTACGTATTGGATTGCGGCTAGGAACAAGAGGATTAATCCTAGGAGTGCTATCATCAAAAGCGACGGATAACTCGGGGAATGTGGCCAAAAATCGAGTCGCACTGAGTGTCAGTGAAAGGAAAAACCTCGAGCTCTGGCTAAGGAACTCGCACTTGACCGGTACTATGGTATTGCAAAAATAGGAAACGAGTTAAGAAAGATGCAGTGCTTATGATGTTATGAATGCAGATGCATGAATGCCTCTAACTTGCGCTCTCTCACAATCTAGGGATGTCCTAACAAGTTATCTACTCCAGGTTCACACAATGGTAAATGGGTCTCCGACTCAATGTTAGAAAGTAAAGGTTCCCGTTCGAAATCCTAGCCAAAGCTTAGGCAATGAACGGGTGATGCGTTCGAGTCCTCGTCCTCTACCAAAGCAGTAGGTTGTACCCTCTACTAATACCGACATGACCCCGGACAGGGGGGACATACCGATAACTCATCCCATGCCAGAGCCATAGAATGAGAAATCAGGAAATGTCCTTCGCAAACTACATAGGTGAACTCAAGAGTTGAGAAAATGTATGCCTTATATGATAAATGCAAAATATGCTTTAAGTCTTTTACTTGCACGTTTATTTAACTTTGGGGGAAAGTTTGCAATTTGTCACTAGTTTGTCCTTTTTTTTTTTTTTTTTTTATGTTTTTTATTAACCAAAAAGGGAAAAAGCATGTCTCTAATCTCTTAAACATGGCATATGCAAAAGGGGAAGAAAACATGCAAAGCCAACACCAATCAACATACAAAAAGCATGCGCATATTATGTGCAAGAGTGGTGGCATAGCAAATGTGTAAAAAGAAAACACTCCTCATACAAAAGGCATGCATGTAAGGAAGACACAACTTATAATACAAAGAGACAGCCAAAGCAAAGCATGGGAAACAAGCATACAAGGAGAAAAGCCAAAGTAAACGAGAAAAACCCAAACGAAAGCCAGGAACTGGTTATCCCCAGCGGAGTCGCCAGTTCTTGTAACCATGCCGGCGACTACCTCGTGCGTGGTGCGAAATACCAAATACACGAGGACCAGCGAAGTCACAGCAAAAGTAATAAAACAGTGATAACATGCGGGAGTCGCCACCTAGTCTACTTTAAAAAAACAGGAGACGAGGAAATCCACTTTAAAACATTGAAACTATGCAATGAAACTGATGGAAAAAGGACAATCATGAATAGGAAAATGGGTAAGGATCCCTATTATGCACGAGGAAGGTGTTAGGCACCCTCGTGCGCTCGAGAAGTCAGTCTTTCATGGGTTTCTCATTTACTTAGATGGAATGTTGGCTTTTCAACCTGTTTCTGAACACCCAAGGGTGATCTGCAATGTAACTCTATATGCGAGTGCATGCCTAGTGCTAAATATGGGTAAAAGGATTGTGGGGTGTGTCCTAATGCTCTGAAAGATCACTCAAATCATAGATCGAATACCAATACAAAGATATAGCATGGATATAACTATAGATCCAATAACATTGGGTGACCAACGTCCTCGCTTTGCTATATGCAAAACCTAAACTACCATGCATAAAAGAGGATGAAAACAGACTAGAATCTCCCTGATATGTCTAAGCGAAAATCCAAAGGAAACCAGAAGCAAAGCAAGTCAAGAACCATTTAAATATCATGCCAAATGTCACTATTGGTGCACTAAAAATAGGCAGGTGCGCCTGTTTGGTGCGCCAGACTGGTGCTCCAGTCTGGTGCACCACCTATGTGCTCTAGTAAAGTGTGCTAGTAATGTGTGCCACTAAAGTGAGACCCAGAAATCACAGAGCAACCAGTGAACTAGATCGATAAGCAACACAATATAAAACCTTGCTAATATGCTCAAGACCATCTGAGTATGTACTCTAGACCTCTAGAAAACCTTATCACATATGGATTCATCCTGTTTCCGTAAGTCATAATGGAAAGAGTGAAACCAAGACACCATGACATGGGTCTTGTGCTCAAGGGCAATAAGCCTCACACAAGACCACAAAAACTCCTATCCTGATAAAAGCTAATGAATTTTAGCCATGCTACTTGGTTTCGAATCATGAACTGATGCACAAGAACTCTCTAAACAAGAGTCCAAGAAGGCAACCAGTTCACCAAACCCTAGTGGCAAGCCAAATGCACTAGATGCAAAACTAATGCAAATAGTGTTATTATATGATGAAATTATGCAAGAATGAACATGGTTTATCAGAGATCAAACATCAAAAAGATCATAGTCCAAAACAATCAGAAAGGCATGCAAATCATGATACAAAATAGGTTGCTGGCACCCTGTGACCAGGCTGGTGCGCCAAAATAGTGTGCCAGTTATGTACTCCAACCTGGTGCACCAGGTTGGTGCACTCCAGATACTCTGTTACAGACTGCGGTCTGATTGCAGAGCCTGGGCCAAATGCATGCAAGTAATTATATGACTGATTATTCAGATCATTATTTTAAATGCTAAGGAACATAATCATATTAAATAATCAAATCTAAAACATTCATTTCATTCTCTCTTCATCTATTCATATTCATGGCTTCACAAGGACTGCAGCTACCTATGGTTTTTTTATGATGCATGGGAGTATCCTGGTTGACTTAAATAGCATGGAAACATGATATGGAATGCAAAGGGTACATTACATTACAAGCAATCATCATGACAGACAAATATTGAACAGAACTTCATGAAAAAAACATCATAAACTTCAAACTAAGCGAAAAGGTGCAAGTGAACATCCACATAGCAAAAGGTGCAAGCAAATATCAACGTAGCAAAGAGTGCAAGTATCATCAACATAAAAACACTATATTAACTAAGTTTACAGTGTGTGCTCCATTTAGAGTGTCATGCAAAGACTACATGGAAGTGAAAAGGGACATACCTATGGTGTACTCCTTGGGTGGCTCGAGGTGTCTTCTCCTTGGTGCTTTGAACACAGCTAAGGGTGCTCAGGGATGCAAGGGAATGCTTTGAAAGCAGGGGTGCTGGTTGCTAAGAGTGAGTGAATTGCTAAGAAAGCCCAAAAGTGTTGCTCATGGGTGGCTTTTAAAGAGGATGAAGATGTAAAGCCTTGGGATGCCAAAAGCCTCGGAAATCAATAGTCCTACATAGATTCGTAGAGGAATATCTGTTAGGGAAGGTTACAAGCACAGAAGATGGAAAACCAGCAGCCAGCACCCTGAAAAGTAATTGTGCGCCAGTTTGGTGCTCCACATTGGTGCGTCAGCTTGGTGCGCCAGCTTGGTGCTCTACCTTGGTGTGCCATGATGGTGCTCCATATTGGTGCTCCATTATGGTACTCCATATTGGTGCTCCACATCTAGCTACCTGAATTATTAATCGAACCATGAGTTTGTTATAGGCTTAGGGTAACCAAGATGCCAAATAAAGTTCAAATGAGGTTAGGCTTGCCGTATCCAAAGCAACATCTTCTGGAGAGTTCACCTACGAGCCGCCTCAAAATCGGGGTGTCTACATATAGTGTAGTGAAGGTGCAGGAGGCAAAGATGACGCCCTCATCGTTGGAGTGATGAAGAGCTGAGGCGATGGCACGGGCGAAAGTGCTGTGGGATGAGCCTGCAACGCTAAGGTGGTCTGTACCGGAACCTCAGGGGTTAGGGGAAAACGAGCAGAGGTAGGACCAAGATAGAGAGCCATGCAGTGCAGTCTCTTTGCGAGAGCCATCAGATGCTGTGGTTGCATGGCAGAAGACTCACCGATGGATGGGTCAAAAGGCAAGAGCGGGAGAGGAACGGACCCTATAACAAAAGTAGCCGCAGCTGATTGAAATTTGTGTGTTTTATTTTAACCAGGAAGAGAGGCAAACATGTCTTTACTCTCCTAATCATGGCAAAAGGGAAGAAAAACACACAATCATGACATTCAAACACTGAATCAACAAGCAAAAGACATGAGCATGGCATGTGCTAGTGTCGTGTTATCAGGTCGGTGAAAAAAGAAGCAAGCATCATAACAAAAGGTATGAATCAAGTCCTGTGCATGTGCGGTAACATTGCAATCGTGTAAAAACACAAAAAGCATGTACAGTCAAATATGTACAAATAAGTAGGACAAGCAAACAAACACAAAGCGTATAAACAACGCCAAGCAAGCAAGAAAACCAACTCGAAAGTCAGAATCTAGAATCACCAGTTGAGTCGCCAGTTCCTGTGACCATGCCGGTGGAACCCTGTATGACTCCTCAGTGCGTGGAAACACACGAAAAATCCTAATATGGTCACAACGAAGATGGTGAATCAAAGGAAGGAGACTCGACTCAGAAACACCAAAGAAGGATAAGGAAAAGAAGTCGCCACCTAGTCTTTTAATGGAAAGACGAGGAAAATAAAGATGCATATGAGTGCAAGAAAATGATGTAAATGAATGCAAATGAGTGCGCGTATGCTATGTGCCTAATGGATGCAACACTTAGCCATTGCGGGCTAAAGAAAAAGTAAGGATTCTTGTTACGCATGGGGAAGGTGTTAAGCACCCCCATGCGCCCAAAGAATTCGGTCTTTCAAGGTTAACCGCTTGCTCATGACCTTATGTGTGTATGCTTGTCTACTCTTAATGCACATGCCTAAGATGAATGCGAAAACATGACAAATTTCCAAGAAATGATGAATAAAAGAGAAATGATAAGGAAAATAATCCGAGGGACAATGTAAGCATTGAAAATGCCGCTTTACTATACGTCCTTAGGAGATGAGGAAAATCATGTAAAAATCAGAAATGCTCGGAAAGAAAGTTGGCACAAAACTTGTGGAAACTAGGAAAATCCGAGATTGTCAAATAAGGAAAAATAATCCTCATTCGGGTCTATGTCGGCATTGTCAAGCTTATTAATGTATGCCCTCGGACGATATAGAAAACCAATACAAAACAAAACTATAAGTCAAATCAAGGGTGTGAAATGTTGCGTAGATGGCAAACCCGATCTGATAAGTACGATATGCATGAGAATATATATACATGAAAACATGTATGAAATGTGCATGAAATGCATGTACTAACCATGCTGGTGAGGATCACAAGATAATGCGAAAATCGGCAAAGCTACGGCAGAAAAAATAAATAAAAAATGCAAATGCAGGAGTCGCCACCTAGTCTATTATGGAAGATGAGGAAAACCAAATAAACATGAAAATCATGCAAAACAATAAA
>JAMKQA010017213.1:0-13547 GCA_024699735.1 Posidonia australis | reverse complement strand
TTATTTAAGCTAACTAAGGCTGAGCCCTATTGGATTACTATATATATATATAGGCAAATTATTAGATAAAGTCCGTCCTTACTTTTGTTAGGTAAGGCTCTTCATCATCTACCATTAATAACACATCTAATGATTAGAATTAAATCTAGATTTTAAATTAGTAAAACCACCTATGTTTATAATGGTAGTTTTATGAATTTTCATTTTCCCTCCAATTTCATTTATAGATAGATTTTTATGTTAATTAAATCACATTAATATCTTTTACACTTTAATATCCTTTTTTATATTGTAATATCCTTTCGAGGATGGAGGCGGCACGAAGGGGGAGGACAGCGACAGGAGAGGAGAGTGCGGGCGGAGGAGAGGGCGCGAGGAAGGGGGCGTCGGGTCGGAGGAAGGGTGAGGAAGGTGGAGGCGGCGTGAACGGAGGATTGTGATGGAAGAGGTGGGCGCGAGCGAAAGGGAGGGCAGGGGAGGTGGGGGTGTTGGGTCAGGGGCGGGTACGAGAAGATCGAGGCGGCACGAGGGAGGAGGATTGTTGGTGCGAGGGAGGAGAGGAGGGGCGACGCGAGGGAGGAGGACGACGGGCGTGAGGGATGAAAATACTGGCTACGTGAGGGAGGAGGACAGTCGACGTGAGGGAGGAGAGGAGGGCTACGGGCATTGGCGGCTAGCAAGGGTGGGTGGGCTTCTGTTTTTTTTTTTTGGTGGTTTTAATAATGGTGGGAGAGATATTCTAAATTTTGAATTTTGAAATTCAAAATTTAGGTGATTTTTTAAAGTTGTTTCTAATTTTAATCAAAATCAAATCATAGATAATCTTCAAAATAGATAGACAAGATTAAAGACTTTACCATCTAAAAATAAGGACGAGCCTTACCTGATGTTAACTCTCTCTCTCTATCTCTCTCTATCTCTCTCTGTATATATATATATAACGAAATAGTTGTTTCTTGTTGCAACTATCACCGTCTAAATCATCCAAACCTATTTTTTTCTAAAATAAATCTATTTTCTGATAACATCAGTTTATCAAAATGAAAATGTCCATTAGGTTTAATTGAAGTTGGCATTCAGTAGTGGCAATTTGGTCACTTGCTCAAAACTCCAAAACGCAAATGACAGAACCAAATAACAGTTTGAGAACCAGACAAAAGGCAATTCAAAGCTCCCCTCTTTTCCTCCAAGAAAAAAATGGAGCTCACAGACCTGAGATTGCCCCTCTGATCACCAATGGATGTCAAAAACGACCACGACCCGCCGCTCCCGCCGCGGCGCCCGCGGGGGTTCGCAGCCACCGCAGCGGCGGCGGGTGCTTCGGAAGGCGGGGGTGTGGGAGTGAAGGGGAGGAAGGAAAGGGAGAAGGAGAAGGAGCGGACGAAGCTGAGAGAGAGGCATCGGAGGGCGATCACGAGCAGGATGCTTGCGGGGCTTCGCCAGTACGGCAACTTCCCACTCCCGGCCAGGGCCGACATGAATGACGTGCTCGCCGCGCTCGCAAGGGAAGCCGGGTGGACTGTCGAGACGGACGGGACCACGTACCGCTCCTGCCCCGTGGTCTCCGTCCCGACGACGACGACGCAACTGGTAGTTTTCTTGATCTCGATCTTTGCCTTTTTGTTGGGAAATCATAAAAATCGTGTCTTTTTTATTGTAGTGTTGCTGGAAAACCATAAAATTGTGCCTTGTTTGCTGTGGTGTTGCTGGAAAACCATAAAAATCATGCCTTTTTTTGGTGTTGTGTTGCTGGAAAACCATAAAATTCGTTTTTTTTTTTTTGCATTGTATGTGTAGAAAGAGTGTGTACAATGACACTCTTCAATCTTTTTCACTTTTATGCTCATTCTCTCTTTAAACGTTTTTGGCAGGCTTCGTTTCCGGTTAGGTCAGTTGAAAGGCCCCGGTTATCTGTTATTGCACTGAAGAATCACTCTACCAAATCATCGTTACAGTGTCACCCTTCTGTTCTCAGGATTGATGAGAATTTGTCTCCAGCATCGCTTGACTCAGTTGTAGTCATGGACGGGGACGTAAAGGATGATAAATATGTGAATACCAGCCATATAGACTCAAATGATTGCGTGGAAGCTGATGAGGTAAGGATTTGACTGGACAAGAACATGGACTGTGTTTTAAGCCACTTCAGAGTGCCTAGAATGACTGCCAAATGGCTTGTCTCTTGTTCAGTTGTATACTTTAATAGACAAAGACCTCTTGGTGTAGTCGCAGCTTAGGAAGTAGTATTTTACAGGGTTACCTGATCAATATTCTTTTTGTTATTCTTGTAAATGCTTGATGTTAAGCTCATCTTACTCATTGGATCTCAACATATTGAATTTATAAACTTTGCTTTAAAATTGTTACAAAAACTTCAATGAACTTTATGATATTTCTTCTTATGCACTTACACTCTCATTATGATGCAGCTACTGCGGGAAATGCACAGTGATGGTCAGGAAAATGATTTCTCTGGCACTCCTTATGTTCCAGTTTATTTGATGCTTCCTGTATGTAGCCACCACTTGAATTCGCTTAAACACACCAGATTTTGGCGAGACTTTTGTGTTTCTTGTATATTTTTCATATAATGACAATTCATTAATCAACTGCTATACTGCTTATCTCAAAATTTTATTAAATATTTTCCAAGCTTTGTAAATGGTAACTCATATTCTGATATGTTTATGATGAATGTAATAAATGTATATCTTCTAATAATTTTCCTATTGTAGACTGGTGTAGTTAATGGTTTCTGCCAATTGGTTAACTCTGAATCTGTAAGGCAAGACTTGCGGCATCTAAAATCATTGCATGTTGATGGAGTGGTTGTAAATTGTTGGTGGGGCATTGTAGAGGGCTGGAGTCCGCAGAAGTATCTTTGGTCTGGCTATAGAGATCTGTTTAATATCATTCGAGAGTTTAAGATGAAATTGCAGGTGTGCTTTCAAGATTTATCTTGGTACATCTTGTATTTTGTCCCTACAGCTACCTCATTTATATTTCTACAGGTTGTAATGGCATTTAACGAGTGTTTGGCAATTGGATCTGGTGATTTCTCTATCACATTACCGAAGTGGGTCTTGGAGATTGGAAAAGATAACCAGGACATATTTTTCACTGATCGTGAAGGAAGGAGAAATACAGAATGCCTTTCATGGGGAGTTGACAAAGAACGTGTTCTTAAAGGAAGAACTGCTATTGAGGTTGTACACACTTTATATTATTGTTTCACTTAGTTAATTGTCATGTAATCGCTATTTCAATTTTCGAGTAGTTTCTTGTCAAAATCCTTTTAATTTTAAAAAAAAGGTATGATTTCTATTTCAGCACCAAGAGTACATTTTCTCTCAGTTCTATAACTCAGGAAACTTCTAGTTTGTACTGTTCTGGTGAACTTTGATGACAAACAAAATCTGCATGCACATCCCTCTAGTTGATACAATATCCTTTAATTTCTGCATCATTTCCCTAGATAAGCTTTTGGGTGTGGTTTTATGTAGACTCTGACCGTAATTTTGTGTCCCAACACAGGTTTATTTTGACTTCATGAGAAGTTTCCGCATGGAATTCAATGACTTATTTGCTGAAGGCCTAATTTCTGCGGTTGAAATTGGACTTGGTGCGTCCGGGGAGTTGAAGTATCCTTCTTTTTCTGAAAGGATGGGCTGGAGGTATCCTGGTATTGGTGAGTTTCAGGTACTTGCTTTAGTATGATACTACGATCCTGTATTTCATATGTTTTGCATCATTCATCGTATGATTTGCCTGGGTTAGGCTTTGCCAATACAAGCATTGCAGTTTATCTTTTAGTGTAGAGCCATCAGGCATTCATCTCAAGAATGAATTGTATCACAAGATGAAGAGTTTAAACTAGTGAATGTGAACATGAGCTGTAGGAAAGATATAAAGTTCCTGTAGGGAAATTTTCTTGGCATTGACAATTTATGTTTATAGATCATCAATACATGGAAAATTGACTAAAAAAATCTTATATGTGCTTGCATTTAAAATCTTTCCACTTGGTGAAAAGATTAATAGAGAATCTTGATTTTTGTTTTTTCAACCAGGCATTCATATAGGTGCTTTATCTAATTATTAGCAACTCTGGACCAGTGAAAACTGTAGTAAGTTTTACAAAATCTGTTATCAAGTAGTGTAGTGTACCTTGAAGCAAGAAATTAAGATTCCCTAGACATAGAAAGGGAGAAAGGATCATATGGAATTTGGTGATCTGTATGGTACTATGATTGTTATCAGAGACTAAGGATGTAATGTGACTGGTAAGCATACTTATTCAAAATGATTATGAGGTATTGGATACTATCAGATTTACCTAGTTTATTGTTTGACTGATGCTTTGTTTATTTCCGATCAGAATATCTTTTCTTAAATATTTGCATTATCTGCAGTGCTATGATAAATATTTGCAACAGAGCCTACGTAGAGCAGCAAAAGTACGTGGACACTCTTTTTGGGCTAGAGGACCAGATAATGCTGGTCATTACAATGCCCAACCCCATGAAACTGGATTCTTCTCTGATCGGGGTGATTATGATAGCTATTATGGACGCTTTTTTCTTCATTGGTATGCACAGATCCTGGTTGATCATGCTGATAATGTGCTCACCCTAGCAAGACTTGCATTTGAAGAGACTGAGATAGCCGTTAAGGTATGATGAGCTTTTAACATGGTTCTTTTTTTTATGTTTTATTAATTAAGTGTGGGATAGTTCACAGGCATTTTGATCTTTTTATGATGTCTAAATCCTTATACTGGTCAGGTCCATGTCAAAAGATGTTATGAAGAATAGGAAATTTACTTAAGCTTTTACTAAAGCACGATTTTAATACAATTGCAGATTCCTGCAGTTTATTGGTGGTACAGAACAACTAGCCATGCGGCAGAACTGACTGCTGGATTTTATAATCCCACCAACCGTGATGGTTATTGTGCAATTTTTGAGATGCTCAAGAAGCATTCGACCACCATGAAATTTGTATGCCCTGGGCCACAGGTTACCCATGAAAATGATGGAGCATTGGCTGACTCTGAAGGATTGACTTGGCAGGTGAGAACCTTTTTTGTGCCAATTATCCTCTGTTTCATAAAAAAGAACATAACAAAGCCCTCACAAAGGCCCACCTCGTATTAGAAGAAACTATGCTTTTGTCTATTGCAGCACAAGTGATCCACGAGGGGCTTTAATCATCTAGTTGGCTTGCAAACGAATAGTAACTCTCTTGCTTCATTTAGAAAAGAAAAAAACTTTTGTTGAATGGCTTTGCTGCAAGAAATGCTTTACATGTTTATCCTAAATCTGTCTCTGCACTTTGGTTTCAGCTCCTGAATTCTGCCTGGGATAAAGGGTTGTTTTTAGCTGGTCAGAATGCGCTTCCATGTCATGATACAGAAGGTTACTTGAGAATCCTGGAGATTACAAAGCCAAGAAATGATCCTGATCGTAGACATCTCTCTTTCTTTTCGTACCAACGGCCATCAAGTGTCTTAGCACACAGAGAGATGTGGTTCTCAGGGCTCGATTACTTTGTAAGGTGCATGCATGGTGAGTAACTAGTGATCAAGGAACTTTATTATCATAATATTGTGCTTGATCAATTAATTTATTGTTAAAAGTTTCTTCTCAAAGAACTTTATGTACTTCTGATATCTAATTATCTAAAGCAATTCTTTTAAATCCGGTCAAACTCAATTTTCAATCCTTGTCAAACAACCATCCAAAGTGTGAAAGGATGCATTGGTCTGTACTCACAAAGTATGTAGCATCGATGCTTTCTTTTATATTACTTATGCTGCGATATGTCTTCTTTCACTAACATAAGATTATATGCACACTTTTTTTCTTATGGTTGTCAAATCTCACCAATATTTCATATAGGGGAAGTCATCAGTCATCATCAGGCTTAATTTTGTATGCTGCAACTGAGGTGATTTTCAGATGTCAGTGGCCAAGGGAGAAAGTTACTGTTGGTGAACAATTATGAGCAGCAACGGGCTACTAATTACCAGTAACGTCTTATTTGATTTCACCAGTCGACCTTTATATTAATCGTTCTTAATTCAGGTAGCTTCCAATTTGCTAATTCCATTGTCCATTTCGTGTCTATGCTATTTGTAGATCCAGAAAACTTACAAGGTATTGGCAATTAAGAAAGGTCTTGCAAAGAAGCAAGAAGACCCAATGCTTTTGTACTCTTAAGGCTCATGTATTTTTTGTAGCAATTCATGTATGGATCATATATCAATTTGATCATTACAAATTCTAATCTTCATAAGTTCGTAGCCTTTTAATGTTATCTTCCAGCTAATATTATCAAGCTGATGTCGCAAAAAGACTTCCTAAAGTCGTGTTCCTAGCTCATGAAATCTTGTACTAGTATTGGTCATTGTTGTGCATTATTTTAAGATGGTTAACTTTACCATTGGAGATCAATTCGTTGTTCCAAAACTACAACTACTGCAATGTTCATTGTAGCAAATGATAGATGATGAGAATAATATACACAACCACACCCAACATGTTTTTTTAGGCAAACGCGTTAGTCACTTTTAGCTTTTTAGTTATTTATCAAATGTATACCACCAGATCGTTGTATTTTTTCCATGATTAGATAAGAAAACCTTGATCACTAATGATTGCATTGTCTGAGATGTTTGCCCTGAGCAGATAAGAAAAATGATTGTAGTGTCAAAAGCTGCTGTCGCAATCCATAAACTAAAACACAAAGATGTTATAATTAAAATTTTAAATTTTGAAATAATGAGACGGTAGAATTTCCAATTGATATCGTAAAAATAAAAAGGGGATATCACCAATTCTGACTCTTATTTTAAATCACAGGTCTCAATTTGATCAGCTTTTGTTGATACATCCATCATACACGTAGTGAAGTTAAAAAAAAGGTGGAAATGGCTAAATTAAATGGTAGCGACCACAAAAATACCCATCAGATTGCCAAGGTTAATAGTCTTGGACCTCTGCTGCAACAGAATTATACTCTTACCACCCAACCATGCAAGCAAGATTCAGCAATTTGTAGGTCCCTAAAGTTTCCAATGTTGAGTTGGAGTTGCTTCAGAAGTTCCCATGACAGCAGGATCCAAAGAGGTAGATTCCGTCTAACTCATAATTGCAGCTTTGCTTTCATGCCATTTCTGAATCTTCACCCGCCTGTCCTGACTGATATTTTCGTTTGTGAATCACAATACCCTGCATATTTACAGCAGCAAGGTCCTGTCCTGATCTGTAACAGCAGAAGGGTAATTACTAATTGATTTCACAAAGAGCCACTCGAATGTACGCGAACAAACCCAAACTGTCGCAAGAAAAAGAATGTACACTAGAAGCAAGTGTTATAACACAGTATTTGTGTAACCATGGGCCGAGTATGCACTTAATCTCCTAGCACTTAGAAATATGAGAATGCATATTTGTGAACCATGGATAAGTACACACTTAAAAATTGAAATCCATGCAAATTCAGCAAAAGTATGCCATTTCCACATGATAACTCGGTTCATAATCTCGCCCAAAAAATTGATGGGACAAAAATGTTACATGACAGCGTTGCAACAATTGTGCAGCTTGAAAATTTTATAGCTACCAAAGCAGACCATTTTTATGCATCACGTACGAAAAGTTCATTAAATAAATAATCCAAATACCTATCCGGACATTTTGAACGAAGAAAAAGGTGCTTTTACAAGACAAGGCTGAAATGTAGCTGACTAAATACTGGCACAAAGACCAGTCTAATTACAAAAACTACTACGGTATTCCGTTTTATCGACAGTTTGTGAGGAAGCTAAATAGTCAAACCTTACGGAATGTGAAAGAAATCCTCCTTGGACCTCTTCTGATTATATGCCCATCCACTAGATCAACCTACGCAACAAGCAAGAAATGTACATCACTTATACAGGATAAACATTGTACTGAAGATCACATTATGAAAGAATCAAATGAGAGAACAGAAAGATCACATTAATCACAGCGTAAAATGACTGTCAAAAATATTCAATAGGCCATTTGCCTGGAGGTGTTTGTCTTCGTCTCTTCTCCCATGTGTCTCCATTCATCAGCAGTTGATATTCTTAATTTTTCCAATTTCGGGTTCTAGACCAGTATTTGTTATTTATCTAAAGAAAAGAAAACCTACGTCCATTAATGGATCCTGTATAAAAAGTGATAGTTTTAATATTTGTTTTTAGGCACTAGTCAAAAGATGATAGTTTAGAAGAATTTGCTTACTTAAGCAACTCCTTAGCATACAATTACGAGACAAATGCTGTTCCAAGTTGAAGGATGAAAATAAAGTAAAAATGCCAAGTGATGCCAATAAATGCTCATTCTGCATCATTCAAAAGAAGCAGGAGTCCCTGCACACCAAAGATCAACATGCAGACGCCTCATCCAGTAGAAAGGAGAAAGTGAAGGCTAATCATCAAGCCCTGTTGGCATGTGAAGCTAACTTTATAGAGGCATTGAGTTCCACAATGCAGCTCATGATTATTTGCAAGGAGCCTGCCTTTCAGCATTACAAAGATAAGAGGACGGTCACTACCGAGGAAAGGACTGTAGGTGTCATTTGGATTTTATGCTTTATGAATATCATCCTACAAGTTAGTATAATTTTGCCTATGTATCAATTATTTCAAAATCAATCATGTCACTTGATTGTTCTAAACCAGCATCAATGCATGGCAGTGGTGCCTAAATCTAAAAACAAAGATCACATTCAGTTTCATACCATGACTCATTAAAAACCTACTATAAAACATAAGAAAACCACCAGACCTTAATCCTATTGTGTGGGCTGAACAGCAAGAATCTATTCTCCATCAGGATTAATGTTAATAAAGTATGACAGAATGACTTATATACTGGACGCTTACCTGTCATAACCCTCAACCTACGCTTGGGACCGGTGGCGTGAGAGGAAACTAATGTGGACTTTCAACATGCAAGCTACTACATTTATTATGTTTGTGAATGAATGACATATACCTTGTGATGAGGGATGTAGTGATGCCAAGCATACCGTCCCTCCCCAGACATTAGAAGCATTGATCGAGGAGGAAGAAATATAGCTTTTCTTTCAAAATTGGAGCACTGACCACAATTTTCTCCATTAAAACCAGCAACTGTGGAAGATAGCGGAGGAACTAGTCCTTGTGGATATTTTCTAAATTCCATTATGCACGAACTAGCTAAAGAAAGACTGAAGATATTTTCTTCAAATGCTGAATGAGTATCTACATGAGGGGCCAAGCCCACTCCTGGTGAGTATTCGTTAACCTGAAAATGATCCATCTGGTTCATCAGACTTCTGATTGTCAAACAACATGGTTATAAATCTGAAAAAGGAATATATTGAAATAAACATAGACCCCTTTTATTTTATTTGGTAGCCTAGCTGGTGGGGCTGGTCCTCGTAAACCCACAAATATCAACACCACCAGGGTTCGAACTTTGAGCCTTGCAACATATTTTTGCAAGGCTGGCCAACTGCTCTACAACAGTTGGTTAACATAGACCTAATGAAAAAGCAAAATTTACATAACATGGTTTTCAATGGGAGTGTGGCATGGGTTACTTCAGCACCACAGCGCCTAGTAACATTGGCTTGAGGTATTTTCTCAAACAAGTTCTTTTCCAATGATTACTTTATTGGTGGTTTTTTTTTTTAAATTTAGCAATCATGTTTAAAAAAAGGTGTTTAGGCATGAAGCAGCCACAGCATAAATGCCAAACTATGTGCCTTGGATGTTAGCCATTTCTTTAAATTATCAAAAAAATAGGTTATATCACCTAATTTTAGTAAAAAAAGGATAGCAAAAGAAAGTAGCAAATTGGAAAGTGATCATCTGTCACCATATTAATTCCAGTTACAAGAAAAGCTCACTGAGGGACAGACATCCAAATAAGCCAATCTTCTATTATTGTTATGGTTCTCTAATGTACACCATTACCATCAAATCCAAAGCATAATCCCAAATTTACAAATTAGATTTACAAAGATTTGGGAATTGGAATAATCAAAACCTCATGTTCAACCTATTAATAATTACAAAAAATGTTCCAAGAACTGCAGTATACTGCAAAACTCATATGATGAATAAGTAAATATCAATGATGATCACTTATACATTCTAGAATCAATTTGGCACTCAATAATACTACTTAAAGACTACATGTGAGAGTGGGTGGGCTTTGAGACTCTAAGGTTGAAATATAAGGTTGCTCCATTATTTTCTTGAATAATGATAGGAATTCATGGTTACTCCATTATGACCTGAGTCACAGGTTGGAGTCATAGAAACAGCCTCTCCGCATCTGGGAGACTAGTGCACCGTGTTTACACTTTCTGGAGATAGATTATGAAATTATTAACTATTTGATGGCACACCATAGATTTACAAGACCAACTAACACAATAGAAGAAAACTACTTCTTCAAAAAGAAGCATTCAACACTTTCTTGCGTGTCAATGCGATTGCATAAGTGACCAAGACCATGTTTGGAAAATATTTGAGAAGTGGTATTAACATAATTGTTAGCAGAAAACCTCATGCATGCTTTCTCCAAATTTTCTACTTGAAACGCTACAAGCATTTCTAGATGAAATGCCAAAATTACAATTAGAGCTTAAATTTCCAAAAGCAATCTGTAGGAACATAATACACTCTGCTGAAACAAGTGCTAAATTTCTTCATCTTTTATCAAAGAATAAAATCTATAACATTACCTCTATCTACTGCCAATTATAAACAAGGACAAGTAATTGAAAGCTACAAAATTTTCCACAAAAATTACTGCAACGATCACATATCACTTCTATTAGATTGAAGGAAAGAAAGAGATCTATTGCATTAGGGTATGTAGTTACATATATATAGGATTTCTCAAATAAATGAATATCCAATAACCCACATAACCAAAACCACCAAACTATATAACATAACATCTCTAACACTCCCTCTCAAGCTAGAGCATATATATCTCAAACACTATACTATATTCTTTTTCCAAAAACACACTCACCGTCAATTGATTGACAATATCCTCATCAGCAGTTTTGATTTTAGGAAATAATGGAAGCCTCTTAAGTATAGGAGAAACAAAAGATGGAAGTTCACCCAAGACTTGCTTTGCATCAACATTATTCGTCTGTGCAAAGAAACAGACCTTGGTCATCATTCCTTATCTGATATGCAGAAGTACCAAAAGTCATACAGAGAAGCATGATATGTAACGCTATTGATATGGAATAACATAAGTCTCATGCACACAAACAAAATTCAACAATGAATTTCTCTAGGGTTAGCCTCAACTGGTGCTACCCCAATCCCTTAAATGCATGTGCTACTTATCGCATTTATATGACCATGCATATCGATGTATGGAAGAATTTTAAGTTTTCAATCTCAAGCATCCATTGCCATAAATGTAACATACAAAAGATTTTGGTAGTGTTGATCATGTAGCTAAATTCTAGGTATATATCAATGACTTATACAATTAGGATGTAGGCTTTTTGAGTGAATGTGAATGTACCATTGTAGTTTTACATTGAGAATTTGCAAAAGACACAAGAATGTCAAATATGAACATCTGAAGTGACATTGACAACCTTCCTATTCATCAAGGAATGCACTTGTTCACAGAAAACCCTAATAGAGAAGGATGACCTTGAGATTTTTTAAATTTGTTCATTTGAAGCATAAAGAAACAATAGTTGTCTTTAAGTTTTATTTTCATTTATTGTAAAACCATGCAACTATTATTATAATGATTTTGTGCTCGAGAAATCCTATATGCCTTGCATCCTAGCTATGGGGTCTTCTTCTATGCATTCTTTCTACCTAGAACAAGGACCAACCGTTTCTAATATTTTCTTTTTACGACCCCAACGAGGAATGCAAATATATTTACACATAAAAAACAACAAAGATTTGAAAACAAGTTACTTTCCTTAAGATCATTCTCATTTTGTATCGATCCTGTTTAGAAATACATCCCATTACTTAAGAACAGTTGCTCTTTGTCAATGCTTGGAATAACAAATAGATGATCTCAAGAGCAATTTAATCCATGAAGGTTTCTCGAACACAAGCACATTGCTTCATGCATGGGGAGGTTATTAGAGTCATTTTAAAAGTTTGTATCCAACAAGGTTGTGTTTTTGTGGCTTGTATAGATTCTCAACCTAAGGGTATAATGATACATTTGCATTTGTTAGAAATACCTACATCCTAGTTTATACCTTGTTGTATTATTGTAACTTATTCTAGATTTTTTATGCTTTACGATATTTTTTATGTAGTAAATATATATTCAAAATTTTCTTAATCTCAATTCTCAGTTAACTATTTACATGGCATGTTGATCTTACACTTTTATAATTTCCTATTGTAGCTTACCTCATACAAGAACTCGTAACCATAATGTTGAACTCTTCTTTTTGCTAGATTATTCCAGGGGTTGGCATCAACTTCTGCAAGAAGTTTCTGATAATGACAATGACACACTGAATTAGAAATTAAGCCTCAGAATAGCATGTACAATTTATGTGAATATAGAAAAACTCCTATGATCATCTAAAGCATTGACAAATTGCAGATAGCAAACCTGCTCGTCCTCACTGGATATAAAATCATGTAACAAATAAATTCCTGGAATTCCCAACTCAGATGCCTCTGAAGATACCAATACTGAATCACTAATCTACATGAAAGATAATTGTAGATGGAAGTTAGAAAGGAGAATAACCTCTTTGAGGCTATCTAATAAAACTGAAACTGCACAGGAAACAGTAGCATGTTCTATGTTTTCTGCACAAGGATAACATGCACGAATCAGCAGAAAAACCAAAAAAAGAAAAAGAAAAAGGAAACAAATAGAGGTTCGAAATGAATACGATTGGAAATGGAAAGCGTCAAAGGTTCTTAGGTTCACATGCGTACTTTTTTATTCTTAAAAGGGTCATGCTTACATCTTCGATAGCATTCTCAATTCGTAGAGGAATAACTACGTATTATTGAGTTTTTGAACTACCAAAAACCATTACTGATCATAGTGGGGCAGTAGATCACATGCTTTGATATCAAGTGTAGCTCGGTTTTTCAAACCTTCTAGTGAACTTAGAAATCACACAACAGTTACCTACCATAGAACAATCAACCATCAACACCCAACAAGATCACACCTTTCGTCTACAAAACAGCGAAAAACAACAATAACAAGAAATTCCGGACCTTGCGAGGTTGCTGGGCAACGGAGTACCGGATGTGGAGGACCCGGCCACCGAGAACGGGGCAGGGCTTACCGCTCCAGGCCTCCAATGCGGCTCGCGCAGAGCTGGTGTCGGCATAGCAGACGATCACGCGAGCACCAGAGCCGTCCGCAGCGTGCACTCCCACGACCTCCCCGAACGTGGCGAAGGCGGAGGCGACGTCGGGGTGGAGCACGCCCACCGCCGGGCCGCAGTTGGCGACGTAGAGGTTAGGACTGGTGAGATCAGGC